>SEYY01021081.1:62500-75000 GCA_009176605.1 Armadillidium nasatum
TGGAGGAAGCGAGAGATATAGGAGGCGGTTATGTGTTAATGTATAGAGGAGTGGAAGAGGATTTTAGGAAACACGGTGTTGGATTCGTGGTGGGACCAAGGTTGAGCTCATATATAGTTGGGGTCGAGGGAATAACTGAGAGATTAATGATATGTAGTTTAAAAATTGGTAGGAAAAATTACCATGTGTTCCAAGTGTATGCCCCCCAACAGGGACACACAGATGAGGAAAAGGAAGAGTTTATGGAGCTGATGGAGAGGTGGGTTGGTTTGAAACAGGAAGAAAATAGTGTATGCCTTTTGATCGGTGATTTCAATGCCAGAGTGGGAAAAAGGAGAAGTGAAGTGGAGGAGGTTGTGGGAAATTTTGGAGAGGAGGAAAGGAATGTGGAGGGGGAAAGATTGTTGGATTTCTGTATGAGGAAGAATCTTAAAGTTATGAATACCTTTTTCGAACACAGAATGGCACATATATACACCAGATACAGGTGGAACAACAATACAGTAGAGTTTGACCAAAAATCAGTTATAGATGATATAATATCATCAGATAAAAGAATCATATTAAATGTTAAGGTCATACCCGGAGAATCGATGGACTTGGACCATAGATTGCTGGTGGTAGATACGAGGTTAGACTGGAGAAGAAAAATGTTTTGGAAAAAAGAAAGTTAATTAAGATCGATTCCTTGAAGAAGCAGAATAAGAGAAATGCATACAGAGATAGTGTGAGGGAGAAAATAGAGGGAATGAACAGGGAAGAGGTATTTATGGGATTGCAGGAGAGTAGAGGAGTTGGGATATAGATATGTAGGAGGCTCAAAGAAAAGACATACGAAGTAGTGGAATGATGAAGTGGAAGGGGCGATAAAAACGAAAACAAAGAAAATGAGAAGTTGGTTGAAAAGAAGAACAGCACAATCAAGACAGGAATATGTAGAGGCAAGAAACAGAGCAGAAATAGTGAAAAGAAAGGCCAAAAGAGAGGCGGCAAAAAAGATAGCAGAGGAACTGAAAGAAGATGTTGGAGGAAGTAGGAAGAAAATATTTAGGATGGCTAGAACATACAGGACCCAGAAGAAGAAAGGCAAAGTAATATTAAAAATAGAGAAGGGGTAACCTTGATAGAGATGGAAAAAAGAGATAAATAGTAGATGGTGGCAATATTTCGAAGAGCTTTTGAATGGGGGAAAGAGCAGAGGAGGAGGAGGAGGTGGAGGAGGAAGAGGTGGAGGAGGTCGTGGCGGGGAGAGAGGGGGATGAGATTACTGTGGAGGAGTTGAAGATGGCCATGAGTTGGATGAAAAATGATAAAGCACCAGGGGAGGATGGTTTGGTGGTAGAGCTGATAAGAGAGGGAGGTGAGGAATTGCAGGAGTAAGTGCTGGAGCTCCTAAATGAGTGCTGGAGGAGGAAGGAAGTCCCAGAAATTGGGGAAAAACAATCATCATTCCAATATATAAACAGAAGGGAGACACTGGAGAGTGTAAGAACTATAGGGGAATATCTATAATGGACCACACGGGAAAGTTATATGAGAGAGTGTTAGAGAGAAGATTGAGAGACATTATACAGCCTCAACTGGGAGAGGAGCAATACGGTTTTAGAAGAGGAAGAAGCACAAAAGACTTGATGTTAGTACTGAGACAGATAGGTGAGAAAATGTATGAATACAACAGAAGGGCCTATGTAGTGTTTGTTGACCTAAGAAAAGCATTCGATACAGTACCAAGGAGGAGATTATGGGAGGTCTTGGAGGAAGGTTATGGAGTAAACAGAGGATTATGCAAGGCACTGAAAAGTATTTATAAAGTGACAAAAATGTAATGTAAGGACGGGGTTTAAAAACGATAGATGTTTTGAGGTGGACAAAGGAGTTAAGCAGGGAAGTGTTTTATCACCTTTATTATTCATAGCTTATATGGATAAAATTATAGGTGAGGTGAGAGAGGATATGAGGAACTTGGGAGGTGACATCATGACCTATGCAGATGATTTGGCACTATGGGGTGAGAATAGAGAGGGAATAGAGAGAATAGTGGGTAACTTACAGAGAAACTAAGGGAAAGAGGATTGCAGGTGAATACGGAGAAGACAGAGGTGATGATAATGGGTAGGGAGAGAGAGATTAAGAGGAGGAGGAGTGGGAGTTTGAGCTAGATGGAGAGATCTTGGGGAAGGTAAAAGAGGTTAAATACCTGGGAGGAGTGTATACGGAGGATGGGGGAAATGATGCGGAGATTGCACATAGAATAGTACAGGTAGGGAGAGCAGCAGGAGCTGTGTACCCGCTGCTGAAGGATCAACATATGGGGTTGGAGGTAAAAAGAGTAATTTACGAAAATGTGTTGACACCAATGATGATGTGTGGAGCAGAAACGTGGTGCACTACCAGAAGACAGGAAAGTAGGATACAAGCAACAGAGATGAGGATGCTGAGAGCTATGATTGGAAAAACCAGAAGAGATAGGATAAGGAACGAGAGGGTGAGACAGGAGGTTGGAGTGGTACCGGTGATGAGGAGGATAGATGTGGCGAGGTTGAGGTGGTGGGTTCATCTGGAAAGAATGCCGGAAAATAGTATGGCGAAGAGAAGATGGAATTGGACGCCAAATGGAAGAAGGCCAAGGGGTAGACCGAGGAAGAAATGGAGGGAATCGGTGCAGGATGCGTTGAGAAGATGGGGGATGCCCACGATGGAAAGAAATACAAAGACGAAGAATGTGGGAAGACAGAGATGAGTGGAGAAGACTGCTGAGTCCACTGATAGGTCGCGGTTTCCTAGACCGCGACCTTCCTGGGGGAGGACAGTAAGTAGTAAGTAGTGTATATATATATATATATATATATATATATATATATATATATATATATATATATATATATATATATATATATATATATATATATATATATATATATATATATATATATATATATATATATATATATATATATATATATATATATATATATTATATATATATATATAATAATAAAAACGAAAAATACTTTTCCAAAGGTTGCGTAAAAGGAAAATTTTTACACCGAATGCGTAGAAAAAGACGTAACGCAACGGGTAAACCGATGAAACGTGACTCCAATGGTCAGTGATTCGCCTCCAGACCAGTGAGCTTTGAGAGTACGTTTTAAACTCAACAAATTTCTCAACCAACTTCATTTCTGACAAATAGCAGGCAAGTAATATAAATTAAATATCATATTCAATCAAAAGTGATTTTCTTGACGGTTAATTTGTACGTATAAATTGTATACATGAGAGTTGAGCTAGTAATTTTACATAGGTTTTGCATTGGGTTCATAGGCTTCTCTATAGTTTTTTCCATAGGGGAAAAAAGGTTTCTCATAGATAAACCTAAGGCAAATTCCTTACGGCCCCTAAGCAAGCCTGATAACAAAAGTACGATAATCATCCTTGGTCCTATCATAGGAACCTATGGGGTTTTGATTGCATGGAGCCCTCTGGTAACCTGTTGGTTTAATCATAAGACCATACTAAAATTTTTTTATGAGGATCCCTTAAATTCCAACTTAAAAGAAACTGGATCTTCTCACTGGGAAGATCGAGTGAATTATAACATTGTGTAGATAATTAGTCTGTGATTATAACTATTAAATATAATAATTATTTATATGCTTTCACCGCTTTTTCCTATTCTATATACTTTTGTTTATTTTGTTTTCTTTCAAATTGGAGAAATTCTCTTTCATAAGGTTTTATAAAGTTGGTTTGTTTTTTGTATCGATGTGGCACTTGACAGTGCCTAAATAAGCCTCCGGTTTAAAAATGACACTTTTTCAAGTATACGTCAAGGCGTTAGAAGTTTTTTAAAATGTAAGTTGTTTGTTCGCTACAAATCTTTAAAGTTCTGAATTCAGTATGAGGTTATATATTATCCTTATTCACCTCTTTCTTACTATCCTTTCAAATGACTTCTACTCAAACATATACCTCTAGCGTTCTTAACTATTTCATATTTATATGATAGAAGAACATTCAAGAAGTAACATTCTTCGTAAACAATCACAGTGTCTCCTAAATTATTTAATTGTAACGCTAATTCCGAACCTTCTATTTCAGGTCAAGGGTTTTAAATAATAAACTGAGCCAAATTCAGATCCAAGACTTTATTTAAACTTACCCAAGTTATATTTTCCCTTTATCACAGGATACAAAATAATAATTAAATTTTTCCTAAGGCCAGCGCTCGTTCCAGGAAAGCTCCCTCCCGTAGCGCGTTAATCCATTCAATTTGTCTGAGAGTTTGTATCACATTTTATTTATTTAGGCTTTTCGGCTGAATTACTCAAATATTTACATGAACTACTGTAGAAAGAGCCAGAATGCCCCAATTTAGAACAATTTTACCATAAAATGGAAACACTGCAACTGATTGCGCACCAAATAGCATGTTTAAAACATGTTATTGTTACTAGAAATTTAAAGCATTTTAATATACAATATATATATATATATATATATATATATATATATATATATATATATATATATATATATATATATATATATATATATATATATATATATATATATATATATATATATATATATATATATATATATATATATATATATATATATATATATATGTCAGACTGCACTTTAGCCTCCTTTAATATCTCAAAAACTACTAACCGTACATTAAAAAGGATTATATTTTTGAAATCCTTGGATAATTTGCAGTAGGAAAACTATAAAAAAAATGTTTAAAAAATAAAAAAATAAAAAATATAAATATATATAAAAATATACGATAAGTTGATAATTAAAAAGTAGAGCATGTAAAAAACCCGAACATTTGTCTACGGGGGGCTCTCCCCCGTACCCCCCGACCCGTGAGTGATGATGATATTGTAGACTATTTTCTTGTAATAATAATAATAATAATAATAATAATAATAATAATAATAATAATAATAAGCTCTAATATCAAACACGGCAAGCTTTATAAAATCGAAATCGATCATTTTCTGGTCGACAATTTTCCTCTTTCCTCTGAGTTGGATGAGTTGCGAATTGCCAGACGTACAATTCTTGCGAGGCTTATAAAGAAGTAAAATTTACTTATGTAATAAAATTTATTATAAGAATTTATTTTTTATTTCCCAATTTTTCTTACCTAAAATTCGACAAGGATTTCAAAAATATAATCATTTTTAATGTAAGATTAGTACTTTTTGAGATATTTAAGGAGGCTAAAGTGCAGTCTGGCCATATATATATATATATATATATATATATATATATATATATATATATATATATATATATATATATATATATATATATATATATATATATATATATATATATATATATATATATATATATATATATATATATATATATATATATATTTTCTTTCTTTCCCCCCTCCCCACCCGATTTCAGTCTGTCCTCTTTGATGGAGGCTTCCATTATTGCAACAAACGCATATTTTTAACATTTGAGCATTTATTTTACACATAGATTGAAAAAAGGTCTTTGTTTCGTTGCAGAGTTTTGAGGTTGAATATTGTTTCATTATTATTTTGAGAAAATTGACAAAAATGATTGTAATATCAAATTTTCAAAGAATATTCTTTTACATTACGTTTTTTCTAACTTATACTTCCTATTTTTCTTCAAAATTGTGTAATAGGACTAATAGTTTAATATTTTTCGAGACGTTTTTGTAGATTCAGGAAGGAATAATAATAATAATAATAATAATAATAATAATAATAATAATAATAATAATAATAATAATAATAATAATAATAATAATAATAATAATAATAATAATAATAATAATAATAATCATAATAATAATAATAATAATAATAATAATAATAATAATAATAATAATAATAATAATAATAATAATAATAATAATAATAATAATAATAATAAATACAATGTCACAGAACGTTTGAAAACGATCTCCGGATTTGACGTCACAGAAAGGGAAGTTGTCAGAATAATCTTTTTAAGTGTAGCTATTTTCTTTAATAAGCACTGGTTAAGATGATTACTTTCTTTTTTAGAAATGCATGTTTATTTTCAAAATTGAACAGAGAACGTAAAATTTAAAACATAGATTAAAATAAATGTTAAAGTTTAAGAATACGAATAAAAACTTTGTTTTCCTTCGAGATTTATATTAAAGCAATATGAATATCTGACAACCTGTCTGCAATGCACTTTATGGTACTATATAATAATAATACATTTGCACTAAAAAATTGTATATATATATATATATATATATATATATATATATATATATATATATATATATATATATATATATATATATATATATATATATATATATATATATATATATATATATATATATATATATATATCTGAAAGTGAGAAATGGCATCAACTTGAAATATTTCTGGCACGTTTGGAAAAAAACTAGCCCCTGCGACTGGCTCTCGTCTAGCAACTATCATTCAAATCATTTCAATGATTCGACGTTCAGGTAAGAAAGGAGGGGAAAGTAATTTTCGATTTTCTATTTTATTTATAATTAATTTATCTTGTGGACGAATAATAATAAATTTGAAGAATTTGTGAAGTTCTGATAGTGAGTATTGGTAATACAATAATGTTATATATATATATATATATATATATATATATATATATATATATATATATATATATATATATATATATATATATATATATATATATATATATATATATATATATATATATATATATATATATATATATATATAGGGACCGACCGGTGCTGGAATTTTCCCGGGGCCGGGGTCCTGGCCAGGGTTGCCTAAAATTTGTAAAGAGGTCAAAAGCACTGAAATTTTAGGTTAAAACAATTAGATATAAATTTAATTGAGCTTTATTTAATTATAAGAAAGGCGTAGAATAGCCAACATTCACTTAAATCAATGATTTTATGCATTTTCTCCGGAAAAATGTCAGAAAATTACAGATTTTGTACAATGAGTACAATTAAAAAAAAATTTTTTTTTATTCATAATAGTGATTTAACAGCTTAACCTATAAGCCCACAAAGTAAAGTTTGAAAAAATGTAAGATATAAAATTATCAATATAACATATTTATACATATTGTTATATCATTGCAATGTATCAAACTTGAATCAATTAGCTACATTATTTAAAAATTATTTTTTTTATACTTTCAATCATGGTTAAAATATTAGCTTCAGCAGTATGGAAGTACTTAAAAATGTTTCAGGACACGCTCGAAATAGCTAAATGTAACATCTGCAGTCAGATAATTAGAAGAGGACCTCCGGGTGGTACAAGTAAAAAATTTTCAACCAAATCTTTATGGGCATCTAAAATCAAAACACAAAAATGAACATTCACTAGCAGAAAAGGAGCAGTCAAAATAAACAGAAAAAAAGAGAAAAGCAAGAAGAAATATCTTAATTTTCTTATATTTTGTTCAAAAATTTTTTTTTTTTTATTTGACTGATTGAGCTGAAATTTTCAGGGAATATGCTTTTTTTCCCAAAGTTCTGAGTTGATTTCGAGCATTTTTCTGAGTCTATAACAGTTTAAAAGTTATTTGGACACAAAGTTTGAAAAAAATGAATAACGGGGTCAAACCACTGGTCCACATGAGCTGTAAATTTAACTGAATAATCTTTAGCCTCAATTTCTTGCATTGGTGAGAACAGATTTTTGATATCACATCTAGAAAAAAAGATATAAGCACTTGAAATTTTATTTATTAAAAAAATCGTCCCCTTCCCGAGAAAAAAATTATTTAAAAAACATGCTACCTATTATTTTTTTTTTATTTTTGGATATTGCTTAGATGAGGGACATGGCTACAATTTTTATTTAGTGCATTATTAAATGCTTTTTGTTTGAAGCTAGATATAGCCTCTCAAACTTTGGAAATTTTTGAAATTTGGTCAAAAATGGACCTTTTTTGAGAAGCTCTATCTCGAAACCAACGAATCGCATCGAATAAAGTATAGAGAAGAATTTGTAGCCCCATTCCTCCTCTATGCACCCTCCTAAAATAAGGAATGTTATAGTTATTGTTTTGTTTTAAATTTTATTGACCGAAAAGGTGGATTTTTTTGTCCAATTTTTTTTCCTTTAGTTCAGTTTTGGGCTTATAGCATTTTTTCTATAACTCTGGGAACAAATTTCTGTTACATGTTTTTGTTACCAATAGAATTATGAATATACATCCAAATTTCAAGTTATTCCGAAAAGTGGTTTGGCCCCGCCATTCATTTGAAAAGGGTCAAATTTCCCTTCAAAAAAAACTTTTTAGCAGTTATAGACTCAGAAAAACGGTATAAATGGACTTTTTTTCACCAGGAAAAAAGCTGTATACACTGAAAATTTCAAGAGAATCGGCTGAAAATTAAAAAAAAAAAATTTGGATTGTCCCCTCAAGTATAATTTGTAATTTTAATCCCGGCAGGCAAACCTCGGTTTTCCCCGATTTTTAACAGGGCCCCGATCGGTTCCTATATATATATATATATATATATATATATATATATATATATATATATATATATATATATATATATATATATATATATATATATATATATATATATATATATATATATATATATATATATATATATATATATATATGGTCTTGTTTATTTCACTTAATAAAGAAAGGTAAGTTATCGAGATTTAAGAAATTGAAAAATCATGAAATGTAGGGCATTTTGCGGCCGTATATTTCATAAATTTAGGTTAGGTTAGGTAAAGTTAGGTTTGGTTACGTAATTTTTTGTTTAATTTCGAAAGGTTAGCAAAGATCTCTTCGTGCAAATTTTAAAATTGTTTAATTCACTTTTTTCATTTAACTTTTCTTATAATCTATATATAAAAAAAAGTTAATAATTATTTTGGTTCAATTAATTACATAGGTGCTTTTCAAAATTTAATTCTTTAAGGTATATATATATATATATATATATATATATATATATATATATATATATATATATATATATATATATATATATATATATATATATATATATATATATATATATATATATATATATATATATGCTTATATACACACACCTACATCATACCTTTAAACGCTACACGACATTAAGAATTTATTCAATAACAGCATTCATGAAAAATGGCCAAGATTTCTGGATTTTTCTGATTTTTTTTTCGTTTCTCAGCATTTTAAATAAGATTTTCGTCCGTTTTGGATCATGTTCCATAAATAGGTGAATTTCGTTACAGTCGGCCGGTGTAAGTGAAATAAACAAGATTATATATATATATATATATATATAATATATATATATATATATATATATATATATATATATATATATATATATATATATATATATATATATATATATATTAATATATATATATATATATATTTTTTTTTTATTTTTTTTCCGAAATACCTATATTTTACTTGCAATTTCCATACTGTTGCAAACTTGTAGTGTCACTACGCGTAGTTCCAGTCGAACTCGCAACGCGTAGGTATGTTGTTAGTTTCAGTACGAAAAGATTCTCTCTCTCTCTCTCTCTCTCTCTCTCTCTCTCTCTCTCTCTCTCTCTCTCTCTCTCTCTCTCTCTCTCTCTCTCTCTCTCTCTCTCTCTCTCTCTCTCTCTCTCTCTCTCTCTCTCTCTCTCTCTCTCTCTCTCTCTCTCTCTCTCTCTCTCTCTCTCTCTCTCTCTCTCTCTCTCTCTCTCTCTCTCTCTCTCTCTCTCTCTCTCTCTCTCTCTCTCTCTCTCTCTCTCTCTCTCTCTCTCTCTCTCTCTCTCTCTCTCTCTCTCTCTCTCTCTCTCTCTCTCTCTCTCTCTCTCTCTCTCTCTCTCTCTCTCTCTCTCTCTCTCTCTCTCTCTCTCTCTCTCTCTCTCTCTCTCTCTCTCTCTCTCTCTCTCTCTCTCTCTCTCTCTCTCTCTCTCTCTCTCTCTCTCTCTCTCTCTCTCATATATCCGAATCCGGCTGTTTGAATGTATAACCAATTCAAGTAATCTTGAATTACACGAATTAGAACAACTGCGTATTTTAAGACTTTTGAATATATATATATATATATATATATATATATATATATATATATATATATATATATATATATATATATATATATATATATATATATATATATATATATATATAGAGAGAGAGAGAGAGAGAGAGAGAGAGAGAGAGAGAGAGAGAGACAGAAAAAAAAGGACATGAAAAAAAAAAAATAAAATTGGAGCAAGGCTTTCGAAGGGATAGCCACCCTTCCTCTTTCAGGCTCTAGTTTATTAAAAGTTTTCTTAAAAACAACGAAAGACATAAAATTAATTAGTTGGTAGTTCAAATGAAATTGTTAAGACCTTTAAGAAAACTTGAAAATTTTGAAAAAATTTTAACAATAGAATTCGTAAAATTATCCAATAAAACATTATTATTATGAACACTAAAATTATTTACATTTTAAATTAAAAAGGATTCTATAAACGGTCTTTTATTTACAATATCTTCTTTTATTAGTAATTTTATCTCTTCTAGTCCAATTCTATGATTATTAAATATCCGATGCCTATGTAAAGCAGAATTTTCATCTCCAACTTGAAGCGAATATTTATGTTGGTATTTTCTTCTTTTAAAATCCACCGTCTCACCAATATAAACACTATCGCAATCTTTGCAAGGGGCCTGATAAACACCTGCATTATATTAGTCCTTTGTTTTCGAGATTTTTTGTATATGAAAAAACTTTTTAATATTTGTTGGGACACTTGACACTAACAAAAAATCTCTTGGTAAAATTTTTTTAATGTTGGTAGTGTCAGTGGGTATGTTTACTATAAACTTATTTAGCTATGTCAAACTTAAGGCGATTTTCCGTATCACAATCTCTCCCTATATTTTCATTTACATTTTCCATCTCATTTGAATTGTCATCACTAGGTGTGTTATCAATAGTAAAATTCGGAATTTATTGGATGATTTTACGAATTATATATATTGTTAAAAAAAATTTCAAAATTTTCAAGTTTTCTTAAAGGTCTTAACAATTTTATTTGAACTACGAACTAATTATTTTGTCTTTCTTTGTTTTTAAGAAATCTTTTAATAAACTAGAGCCTGAAAGAGGAAGGGTGGCTATCCCTTCGAAAGCCTTGCTCCAATTTTAATTTAGTTTTGTTTTTATTTCCTGTTTTTTTTTTTTTTTAAAATTTTAAATTTAATATAAAATTAAAATTTATATTATATTATATATATATATATATATATATATATATATATATATATATATATATATATATATATATATATATATATATATATATATATATATATATATATATATTATATAGATATATTTTTAGGGATGGAGTGAAAATCGGTATCGGTATCGGTATCGGCGAATTTTTAGGTATCGGTAAAAATTTTGGTATATGAATGGATAAAGTATCGGTATCGGCAAGTATTGGCATATTTTTGGGTATCGGTACCAGTGAATTTTTAGGTATCGGTATCGGTAAAAATTTTGGTATCGCTCCATCCCTAATATATATATATATATATATATATATATATATATATATATATATATATATATATATATATATATATATATATATATATATATATATAAATAAATAATAAATAATAAATAAATAAATAAATAAATAAATAAATAAATAGGAGCTCGGCGCGCTATTTCAAACCCTCAAAAAGTGCATGACTGTCGTGCGCTACTGCGCGTTGCGAGATTTTTTTCATGCTTGCGCGATTAAGTGTGCCACTTTAGAAAAGGATTAAGTACGGTTCTACAATGTACATGTCCTTACCAAAAACTTTATTTATTCTTAATAATTTTTAATATAAAATAAAAGTGAATGAACATTATTAATATCTAGATTTTCCTCTTCGTCCTCCGTGTCCTCTTCAAAGGACAAGAGATCCATATTTCCTCTCATAAGGACTAGCTGCTCAACATTAATAAAGTTAGGGAGGACATCTTTTGCCTCAAAATGTCACCACCAACACTAGATATTAGCTCTACAGCAGCAAAACTAGGGAGGGGTGTGTTGTTCTTTATGAACAATTTGCCCCAAGCCTGCTTATGTTGAAAGGGAAAGATGTCCTTGGTGAGATAAATCTTGATATGTGTTCGCTTCCAGCAGTTTTATATATATATATATATATATATATATATATATATATATATATATATATATATATATATATATATATATATATATATATATATATATATATATATATATATATTATATATATATATATATAGGAACCGACCGGGGTTGGAATTTGGCCGGGGCCGGGGCCGGGGCGGGGTCACCCAAATTTGGCCGGGCCGGGGTTCTGGCCGGGTTTTCTTAAAATTTGTAAAGAGGTCAAAAGCACTGAAATTTTAGGTTAAGAAAAAATTAGATATAAGGTTTATTTAATTGTAAGGAAGGAGTAGAATAGCCAAC
>SEYY01021081.1:80000-95000 GCA_009176605.1 Armadillidium nasatum
AGAAAGATTTTGATACATCACAATTCTTCCAAACTTATCTCCGATTGCTAGAATAGCTTTCATAAGAAACGCTCCACTGGTGATCTCCTTTTCTCTGATCCTTGATCCTCCGCTCTTGGGCATTTCGGTGAATCTTTGGCTGTCACGCTGGACATATCGAAAGCCTTCGATAGAGTCTGGTACAAAGTTTTGATTTCTAAACTTCCTTCTTTCTGTATCTTTACTTCACTTTGTGACCTCTGATTTCGTATCCGGTGATTCTATAGCAGCTGTTGTAGACAGTCACCTTTCATCCTTTAAATCTATTAACAGTGGCGTTCCTCAGTGTTCTTTCCTATCCCCCTACACTTATTTTATTTTTATTTTTTTTACTTTTCATTAATGACCTATATTTCATCTCTTATCCATTCCTATACTGATGACTCCACCCATCATTACTCTTTCCAGTTTGAAAAACGACCCTCCCAACAGCAGTTAATAGAGGCAAAGATGATATTCTTGGTGCAACTAACCTCGGAACTTTCACATTATTACAAATTGAGGCAGAAAAAACATGATCATTTTCAATGTCTCAAAAACTCAGTTTCTCCATCTCTCTACTCTACACAATCTTCCACACAACTACTATATCTTCTTCGAAAGCACACAACTCAAACCTTCACCTGTTATTAATATTCTCGGTGTTCCTTTTTCTCGTGATCTTTTCATGGAAACTCCCAAGCGTTGATGGGGAAAAGGGTGGATTAAGGGCATTCTTTGGAAGCCGCCTTTCCAAGCATCTCCGAGGCAGTTTTTTTATTTCGCCATTTTACTTAATCGGTTTAAAAAAAAAATTTAAAAAAAATAAAGTACGAGTAAGCGCTTTTTAATTTGTGGAAACATGTGGAAGAGAGGGTAGGGGATGTGAGAACATAGACACTCCAATATAAGACGAGGGTACACTAGAGAACCTCTGAGAAAATGAAACGCGAAAAGGAACAACCAAAGGGCAACGGAGTTAAGCCCAGTAGTGGGTATTTCATCGCTTCGGACGGCACTATTTTCCGCTACGTCCTCCTCATATATATATATATATATATATATATATATATATATATATATATATATATATATATATATATATATATATATATATATATATATATATATATAGGTAGGTTCGTGTAATAAGGCCTAAGCAATAAAAATCCAATTTAAAATTCTTTGAATCGCTCAAGGTCACAAACGTAGGTAGCTAACACTCAAAGATGGTGCCTCAAATGTGTCGCGACGCGATGGCTCGCGCGATGTCGCCAGTGCGGCGTCATTCATTGTTGGGAGCGGTTACGCAGCACGAATAAAAAAAAAATCGTCCGATACAAACGTAAGTATTTTTTGAAATATTTCACATAACTATGTAATTTTGCATTATAGATTTCTATTATTTCATACTTTTATGACCTTTGAAGTTTAAATTATAATATCATGGTTCGTACCCAATTATTTTTAATTTTATTTACACACGTTGTCTGAGGTTATTAAGGCCTACAAAATTTGACCGTAGGCCTTATTATCCTCCTTTTTGTATCAGACGATGTTAACAAAAAAAAATTCACCCACCTCTCGTCTCCCCTAGGTCACCAACATCAAGACCATCGACATCAAGAATTGAAGAAGAAGGAATTGGTCAAACCCCAAACAAACGTCCTGGAAGCTTTTACCGTAGGGTTTACGGTAGTTCTAGTTCGGACGATGATGAAGATAATGTGCCACTCGCTAAAATAAAAAGAACAGTATTTAAGCAGCTTATGCCTACACCAGTCAAAAATACTGAAAAAACACCTATCGTTAGGAGAAAAGCCTTAAATTATAGGGGAACTCCAGTCACTAAAGACCTGTTTGACAAAAACAAGGAAGAGAAGAAAATAATAAAGACGTCGAATCTCAAAGGTAGAAGTGATACTAAGCAGAAACAAGTGAGTTGGTACTGTCATGGTTGTGAAGAGGATAATATGGCAGATATGAGGCAATGTGCTAAATGCGGCAAGTGGTATCACGAGGAGTGCGTCGGTTTATCAGCAGATGATACGGACACTTTTGAGTGTCCTGATGGCTGTTAATCAAAGGAATTTGTTGCTTTTTGTAAGACTTCATGCATGATTAATGCATATCAATGATGATTATTGATCTCAATTACCAAATATAAGATGCCTATTTTGATTATCTATGTATTTTAAAGTCTTAGGCCTTATTACCCGACCATAGTATAAAAAGGCCTATAGACAGGGTTTTAAAAAATGTTTAATTTTGTTTTTGTTTACGGCAAAAGTTGCCATTTTTTGTTTATATTTTATAATAATGGTTCTATAGGTTTACTTACCATTAAAATTGGTTGATTTCGATATATAGTTTTTATTTTATTTCAAATCTCCCTTAGCTAGGCCTTATTACCCGAACCTACCTTATATAATATATATATATATATATATAATATATATATATATATATATATATATATATATATATATATATATATATATATATATATATATATATATATAATATATATATATATATATATATATATATATATATATATATATATATATATATATATATATATATATATATATATATATATATATATATATATATCCTGGCGTATCCGCGATACGCCTGGCCCAGCCAGCGGTATCCGCCGTGGGCCCAAGAAACCCAAGGATCTTCCTCGGAAGATCCTACTGACAGGACGAAAGTCCTACCTGGGGTATGGTGAAAAAAAAAAAAATTATATATATTATATATATATATATATATATATATATATATATATATATATATATATATATATATATATATATATATATATATATATATATATATATATATATATATATATAAAATCTTTGAGTGTCGTTAATTTGTCACTAAATAAGCAGTAAAATTTCATAAAATGAGCTTTCAAAATTTATATGGATCATCCTCTAGACGAAGAGGGGGAAGAAACCCAGGTGTTCAAAGAGCATCTTCAAGAAGAAATGCATTTCGTGGGAGATCTTTTTCTCAGTCTCTGAGGCATGGAGAAGGCAGAGTAAATTCCTATAAGATGGATGTCGATGACTTGAAAAATATTTTGAAGAAAGATTCGTACATGATTCCCATCGAATTACTTAAAAATACTGAAGGCTATGGTCGTTTGCTAAATGATTCCTTCATAGGTGAAGAGAAGCTATTGTTAATCATTAAACTTTTGGAGAGATCTACACTTTCTAGAATCAACAAAGTAGATGTCATTGATTTATTTTTTATAACTTTTAAAAACCCAAACTTCTGTCAGAGTTTAACGAGTTTTATTTCTAAAATAAAATACGAAACTGAAACAGTAGAACATTTACAAAGTATTGCTTCTATAATTGCAGAATTTCTTAGACTTTCTCCTAGCACTGCTTTTCCATTAATCTCAAGTTTAGTTGATTTATGCAATGGGGTTGTTACTCATATAAAGAATGAGAAGCTATTAAACGTTGATAGCATTGAGCAATGTTTTCAAAATGTTCGAGCAATAATAACAGAGACTCGATCGGAAATCCATTCTGAAATATATTCTAGTCAAACGAGAATGATAACTCCTCCAGATGATTTTAGAGAACACAAAGTGGTCCCTACTTCAGATGATTTGAATGATACTGATAAACCATTTCTTGTTCCAAATATTGTTAAAGGTCCATACAAAGACTCGAATCATTACTTGGATATTCAGTTCAGATTGCTAAAAGAGGACTTTATTCGTCCACTTAGGTTAGGTATTCAGGAATTTAAGAAAACGAATAACAGAATAAAAAATGTAGATGTCAGAATATATAGCAAAGTATTCGTATATTCTACAGGATTTCAGGAAGAAGAATATGTATATAATCTAAAACTAAACTTGCATAGTAAATTTAAAATTGAAAACTCGAAACGTCTGATGTATGGCAATGTTTTATGTATAAGTACTGACAATTTCGAAACAATGATCATAGCGACAGTTGTAAGTAGAGACGAACTGAAGAATAATTTAATAACAGTTAAACTTGAAACTGAGCCATTCCTTTTGGAAAAGAATAAAAATTACACTGTAATTGAATCAAAGGCGTATTTTGTAGCATATAAGCATACTCTAAAAGCTCTTCAAGAAATAAGAGAAGTTCCATTACATAAATATATAGTGGATGCCAAAGAAATAAATGCACGTCCGGATTACCTTTCTGAATCTTCAACTTTTGAATTAAGATCTGAGATAGATACTGGATTAGATCGCACAGTATGTGCTTTTGATGATATTAGTAAATGGCCGTTATCTGAAGAGCTAAGACTTGATGAGTCTCAACGAAGAGCTCTTTATGCAGCTCTAACAAGACAGATGGCTATAATACAAGGACCTCCTGGAACTGGTAAAACTTATCTTGGGCTTCTTGTAACAAAGATTATTTTGATGAGTAAATTGCCAAAAACTCAATCCCCAATATTAGTTGTTTGCTACACAAACCATGCACTTGATCAGTTTTTACAAGGCATATTGTCTTTTACAGAAAATATATGCCGTGTAGGCTCGCATTCTCAAGTGAATGTCTTGGCTCCTTACCAAATAAATAAGTTATTGCACAATTCCTTAAATGCTAATTTAAGATATGGTGATGTTTATTTTAGATATGGTGAATTGAAAAATAAGCTTAAAGAATTGCAAAACCAAATCAAATATATTTCTCAAAAGTTAAAATATTTGAAAGTGAGCGGGATATTAAGTGTCAGTAATTTTTGTGGAAAAGAATTTGAATCTATTGTTCCATCACATTTAAGACCATTTATTTTTAAAAATTCCATGTTTGATTATCTCCGACCAGAATTTGCAATTGGCTACGAGTTAAGTGAAGAAGATTTTATTGATGACTCGTCAGTTTTTGTAATGGCCGAGAATAACGATATAGTAGCGAAACGAAAGCTTGCTGATTCAAACTGTATATCTTTTGATGTCACCCCCTCTAGAATCATACAAGAAATTAAAAACTGTAATAGTAAGATGATGATGGACGTACATGATCCAAAAAATAATATTTATGCCAATAAAATAGAAATTTTGAAACAAAATTTAATGATACTTAAAGAAATTAAAAAAGTAAAAGTTTCGTTACTGGAATATAAAGCTTTGGAAGCTCAAAGTCATGTTGGTTCTTTGGACTTCTATTCAAGATGGATGATGTACAAGTTTTGGAAGAGCGAACTGATTAAAAAATTCCGAGAAAAGTTATCTGCATTAGAAAAGAAGTATATGAAGCTCTCAGATTCGCTTTTATCTCTTAAAGAGCTTGTATACCTTGAATTGATGAAAAAGGCAGATGTTGTTGGCATGACAACGACAGCAGCTGCTCAGTACTGTAAAATTCTACACGATTTGGCTCCTCCCATAGGTAGATATATTTAAACTTAAAATTTAATAAATTTTAATCATTTTTCCAAATGTTCTTGCTTTTATATATTTATTTATTTATTTACCTATTTATTTATTTTAAAATTTTGCAGTTGTAGTGGAAGAAGCTGCTGAAATACTGGAGACTCATTTAGTTACCTCACTTTCAGAAAAATGTCAACACCTTATTCTCATTGGTATTTCATATATATATATATATATATATATATATATATATATATATATATATATATATATATATATATATATATATATATATATATATATATATATATATATATATATATATATATATATATATATAATATATATATATATATAATATATAAACTTGGTAGTAGGTTGAGAACAGTGTGATGGTCGATTCATCTTATGAATTGGTGGCAGTGGAATCTTATTAGGTTTGCACCACTTTCTTCACTTTCTGACATTCGTTTACAGTAGGTGTAACGATTGTTGCGCGCCCATGAATATTCTGACCATTGAATCCCCTCCTCACTGTTTTTGTGCTGACAGAGTATGCAAGACTGGTATTCAGTTTAGGAGTAACTTTTGCAGCCTTTTTATTGTCGTTTTTTTTGTCATCATCCTCCACAATGTTCGTCTGTCTTTATTACCTGTTTTCGACTTACGTCCACGCTGGTATTTATTGAATGATGTTTTTCCGTAAGAACAATATGAGTTCATGACCTTGGATACGATATCTGGGAACCAACAGTTTTCCCTCTGAAAATATAAGTTTAGACATACCTCGCTTGTACTAGCATAGAATGTTGACCAAAGAACAATTGATGCCTCCTACCAACATTACAGATTACATATCACACGTAACACACAAGAGCCTGTGCTGCTGCTTATATTATATATTTGGCACCACGCTCCAAATTTAAATGAAAATTTACGCTCAGAAAATATTTTGATATTGAAGTAGAATTTTGTAATATTTTCGTACATTTTACAATTTGTTTATTTTTCTATATAAATTTTCAGATATTTATTTATTGATATAATTTTTTTTGTTATATTTTTTTTTCTTTGAATTTTATATAGTTTGTAATGACTTAAGCACAAATAAGAATATAATAAAATTAGTTAAATTACAAAATATATAAAATACTACATAAAAGTTGAATGAAAAGTTATATTCGGAAAATACTTTAATATCGAAGTAGCAATTTGTTCTTTCGTTATATATTTTTATAATAATAATAACTTCCATGTATTTTATTAATACGAAGTATCAAGTTAAGAATAAATAAATGAAATTATGATAAAAATATATTGAGAAAATGTAACAAAAGCACAAACTCTTCTTTCGTATTAAAGTATTTTTTGAATATAAATTTTCATTCAACTTGAATTTGAAGCGTGGTTTAATAAAATATATCGGAATTCTAAAAAATAGGTCAGCCTCTCATTCCAAAATTATCAAATTTGAGTTATGCATGGGATGATGCTTTTGAAGAGAATGAGTTAATGACCAAATATGAGATGATAATGTTCCCAAGTTCTTTAAGAGAGATGACTTCGCGTCATATTTTTTTTTTTATACAGATGGCACCACTGTCACTGCATTTGTATTTGCATATCACTTTATTTCAAATTCAATATTCATCAAAATATCATGATTTTGGTATATATATTACTATGCATAAATTGTATTCGTTTTACTATCGATTTTAAATTTAAGGATTTTCATTCCAGTCATTTATATTTTCCTTGTTTGTTTTATACACCGTTTTATGTAATGAGTTGCCGGTGAACTTTTATCATTTTATTTTTTGACATTCGGTCTTTGTTTTAATCGCTTTTTTGGAGCTAGTCTCGGTTTAAACTTACTGCTCAAACATTTTGCTTGATAAGGGACATAGTTAGAGAATTTTTGCCATTACTTTTTTCAGTTTAAAACAGGTTTATATATATATATATAATATATAATATATATATATATATATATATATATATATATATATATATATATATATAATATATATATATATATATATATATATATATATATATATATTATTTATTTATTTATTTATTTATTTATCTATTTATTTATCTATTTATCTATTTATTTATTTATTTATTTATTTATTTATTTATTATACATGGGTAATATTGTACTTTTAATGTTGTTCAGGTGATCATCAACAACTTCGACCAAAACCAAATGTGTTTGAACTTGCTCATCATTATCACTTGGACGTTTCCTTTTTCGAGCGGATGATTAAAAATGGAATTTCGTAAGTGCATATTAGTTTTTCAAGTGCATAATATTATTCAAAGAGTAGGTTTTAGGTTAATAAGATATGAGAAAAACCCTACAAGTCACACCAACGAAAATTTGGTAGATGAGCACAGACGTTTGCTTTAAAGTAATTGAGATTAAATTTGGCAAGAAACGCAGAAGGTGGGAGAGAATTCTACAAAACAGAGGTGAGTGAAAAGAAGGAGGCATTACAGCGGAGAAGCCTGGAGCTGCCTATGTGCACACTAATTTTATGTGCAGACAATGCATCCTTTGTGCTACGAGGCCGTCTTAAAAAGCGGAGGTGTACGAGTGGACAGTTCCCTCTAGCATTTGCCGCTGTAGTACTTATAGAAAAGAGAAAACGCACCAACGTTACGTTGCAAAGATAATGGGCCAAGTGAATTAGGAAGAACGGAACAAATTATGTATTTTAGATTTTGACTCAACCCTATTCAAAAGACGGGTAAAACCTGAATTACCCCAGATATGAGAGCAGTACTCCATACAAGGGCATATGAGTCCCTTGTATAACTGGAGTAACTGCGAGGAAGGAAAAAAAATTCTAGCAGTCTAAACAGAACTCCCAGCTTCTTTGAAGCCGCTCTAGCAACCATTGTCATATGAGGTTTCTAAGACATTTTTTTGTTTATGTGAAGGCCAAAGATGTTAATACTGTCAGTAGAAGAGATGGGAGAATCATCGAAAGAAATAGGAAAATTAGGAAGTGTCTTTAAGAGGGAGATTTCAAGAAGTTGAGTTTTTAAAGAGTTGAATATCAGAAGGTTGAGACAATCACACTTGAGTAATTCTATTCAGATTAGGAAGAATGGAATCGGAAAGATGAAGAAGAGAGGCAACTCGAGATGCAAAGGAGGGATCAGATTTGAAATGATTAGAAAAATGGAGGGTCGGGTCATCGACATATGAATGAATATGATAAAATAAGCAGCTGAGAAGATCATTAATGAAAAGTAGGAATAGAGTAGGAGACAATACAGAACCCTGAGGAACACTGCTATTGGCAGGAAATGAAGAAGTTTCCCCATCAACAACAGCCGAAATGGAACTATTTTAAAGAAAGCTAGACATAAGTGAGCAAAGAGAAGAAGGAAACCCAAAGGAGGGGAGCTTGGAAAGAAGTTGTGTTGGTCATACACGGTCAGATGCCTTAGATATGTCAAGCGCCACCACAAGTCTCCCCATGGTCCCTAAGGGCAGAAGACCATAAATCCGTGAGATAAATGTCGAATGCCATACTGATGATCAGAAAGAAGGGAATGGGGTTCCATATAATCTTAAAAAATTGTGTTTTAAATGTTTTAATAATGAAAGTTAATTGAGTGTTTATAAAAGCGATGGTGTTTTTTTTTATGTTTGTATTGTACTATATAAATATATACTTCTAGTTTAGTGAGAGAAACAATGTTCCAAGAATGATTACGAGAAAAGGAATAGGACAGAAAAAGACTTGAATTTTTTCTTTAAAAAAAATGGACATTTGTGTGGAAGATTGTCTAGTAGGTACATAACTTAAATTTTGGTAGATGCATAAAAATGCCAAGTTTTTGTTACATTGAATACAACTTTGCTATCTCTGCTCTGATTAGAGATGCGTGAAAGATTACATCTGAGACTATCCCCCTAGCGCAGTGGTGGGCAACCTTCTTGAGAGTGAGTGCCAAAATCAGCAGAATCTCTGACACAAAATATTTCCACGTGCCAGCCAAAATAACTTCATTAATAAATACATATAAAACTTAACCAAATAACTTTTTGTTTGTTTCTCTCTCCTGGAGGTTCTTTCACATTTATTTTCAAGGCAATTACAACAATAAATCACGTTTTAATAAGGCACAGGTGCGGCTTAAGGTCAACTGACCGCTTCCTGTGCGCGCAGCCGCTTTTATAGCCTAATGAGAAATTGACTTTTTTCAGAAATAGGCTATATATATATATATATATATATATATATATATATATATATATATATATATATATATATATATATATATATATATATATATATATATATATATATATATATATCATTTATTTATTTATTTATTTATTTATTTAATTATTTTAGGTATGAAACCCTAGAATATCAGCATAGGATGCGACCTTCCATTTCAGATCTTCTTATTCCAACAATTTATGAGAATCTTAAAGATCACGAATCGGTCATGTCGTATCCAAAAATCAGAGGAGTGAAAAAAGATCTTTTCTTTATAGATCATAATGTTTATGAAACAGAAGTAAGTCTTAGAAGGTTGAGTTTCAAATTATGTTTTGCTTGCAATTTGATATGTATATACT
Source organism: Armadillidium nasatum (assembly GCA_009176605.1). Classification (NCBI taxonomy): domain Eukaryota; kingdom Metazoa; phylum Arthropoda; class Malacostraca; order Isopoda; family Armadillidiidae; genus Armadillidium; species Armadillidium nasatum. Next base: position 90,020 of record SEYY01021081.1, read on the forward strand.
GTTTACTTTTTTAATTGTACTTATTAGACTCTTTCTCATGAACTGTTGCATCACCCCAGTTATAATATTCCTGTCAATATTATATAATTCTTTGGTTGCATGTTAATTGATGAGAGCCGGTAAGTATCTGAAAGGGCTACGGTGTGTGAATATGCCTTTTCCAACTCTTGGTCTCCAGTTTAAAGTTGTCTGGCTCCATAATTTTGAAAAATAATGCTATTTATATATATATATATATATATATATATATATATATATATATATATATATATATATATATATATATATATATATATATATATATATATATATATATATATATATATATATATAATATATATATATATATATATATATATATATATATATATATCTCTCTCAAAATATTCACAAAGAAATATAAAGGATATTTTTTTTTTTTTTTTTCGGTTAAAAGAAATTCAAAATTTTTCTCACTTTTTTTTTCATCAATTCATCTTCAATTTAGTTATTTGGCCTCTTCTTGTTTCATAAGTTTCAGGAGAGGCTACTAATCATCTTGGAATAGATTAATATTTTAATAACTAATCGGCCAATTTTGTAATAAAAATAAAAAAGATATCAGAATATATTCATAAAGTTTTACTTTCATTTTCAGTGGCCACTGATGTAAGAAACTATTGTTTTTGTCTGTTATATTAATATAAAAATGCTAAGTTTATGGTAGGGCATAAGACAGAGTCTTTGCCCCATTGATATGTAAGGTCTGAGCTATGAGCAAGCTAATAAATTTGGGTAATACTACTCCATTCAATTTGCATGAACAAGTATACAATTTAAGGTGTGGAGTTGGTGACATAGCCCAACTTTGCTGAAGTTGTGACAAGTGTAGCTCTATAAGCAGATGTTAGATTTATTTAATTTTTAATTTATATTTGATTTAAAATCAGACTTATAAAGAAAACTTTTTAATAATTTTTAATTTTACAAACAAAATAGTACAGTTGAATTACATTGGCTAAAGAAATAATTTTTTTAAAAATATAAATTTTGGTATAAAAAAAGAAAAAAAAATAGGTAACTTTATTTTTTTGTATTGTTTGTAGCAGATTCGTCTAATTTTGAGAATTCGGCCTTGAATATTTAAATGTAGATAAGATTTGAATTATTTCTGTTTTCCTTTCCTTTTAATTTGCAACTCTGCATACTTGGATAATAGATAAATAAATTCTAAAAGTTGAGCTCACTCTCTAAAGTAAAACGATGATAGAAGTAACAACGATTTTAAACTTTTTTAAACACTTTTCATATTTATGACTTTTTTTTTGTACATGTGTTGGGGGAGGAGGTATTTCGAATGGTACTCGGAAGCACCAGAAAGTTACTAGCTTCATTATATATTTATTTCATTTTTTATAATTTTTTATTTTCCCTTAACGTTCACACCAAGAAACGTTATTACTTGAGAGATGACGTGGATGTCGACGAAAATAGGAAAAAGTAAGAGTTCAATTTTACATTTGGTAACCCTGTTCAAGTCAAAAAGAAAATTGGAATACTGAAGACAAGATGCAAAGGTGGAAAGTAAAATCATTGTTTGATGATTTTATTGGATTAAATGAACATTCCTTTACCTAACCACTTAAAAGTTATTCTTAATTAACAATTAATTTTTTAAATTCTTTTATTCATATTATGAAGTCACGTCATAGATCACTTTAAAAAATTTTTTTTTTTATAGCAATTAGAAGATACAGAAAGCTATGAAAATCCATATGAAGCAGAATTCCTGATGGGACTTTCCTTGCACCTTATTCTTCAAGGATATGAATCCAATCAAGTTACAATAATTACTCCTTACCTTGGACAGTTTCTGTATTTTAAACAGGTATTTCATTAATGTACTTTTTATTTATTTGTTTTTAATTTTTACAAGATTTTTTTTACTTTATATTATATGTTTTTCAACAGGAGACTTAGTTAAAATTATAATTTACAATTTAAAGACAGTTTCGGCTCGTCCGCTTAAAGGAATGTGAATAAATTACTCAAAATGTATTTGAAACAAATATTCCTTCTCTTTAATTAATACTCATTGTACATTTGCCACTTGTACTAAAATAATTGGAAATGAAAAATAACCCAATCATCAAAGACCAAAAAAAAGTTTTATTTGTTTGTCAAATTTAAAAATAAATTTCATTTTTTTGTAATTTCTGATACTCCAACCCAAAACGGGTATCCGTCTAAGAATGAAGATGCTGTTTCTTTGGCTTAAGTTTGTTGGTGTCATGAGCGAGATTATTTTACATTAGAATTAAGGCTTCACATTGGTTGATGTTAGTATTGACCAAAATCAACCCACTAGTTGTTTGGGTTATGAAATTTCCGAAGATCTTGAAAAGCATTAAAAAAAATTTATTTTTCACATTTTTTTGTTTAACTTTTTTTATAGTTGTGTGCTGTAATTAGTATAAATTCATCAATTAAGTTTAATGCCTGAAATTATAATTTCTTCTAAAGACGTCATTTCTGCTCTGTCTGAGTTTAATTCTAAGAACGCGTACGGTCTTGATGGTATTCCTCCTGTGGTTTTCAAAACTTGTGCTTCCGAGCTTGCACTCTGCCTTTGTAAGCTATTTGGTCTTCGTCTTTCTACTTCAACCTTCCCTTCTTGCTGAAACGTGCGCTTATTCAGCCTGTGGCGAAGAAGGGGGATCCCTCTCAACCCTCCAACTAACGTCCCATTTCTTTAACCTCCGTTCTTTCTAAAGTTTTCGAATATATCTTGAATAGGAAGATTTGGAAACATCTTAATTCTTCTAATCTTATCTGTGATCGGTAGTAGGACTTTCGTAAGGAAAGCTCTACTGGTGATCTTTCCCTTCTCTCTGACTCTTGGTCCTTCGCTCTTCGGCATTTCGGTGAATCATTTGCTGTCGCGCTGGACATATCGAAAGCCTTCGATAGAGTCTGGCACAAAGCTTTGATTTCTAAACTTCCCTCTTTCAGTATCTGTCTGTCCTCTGTGATCTCTCTAATTTCCTTTCCGGTCGTACTATAGCAGCTTTTGTAGACGGCCACCGTTCTTCCTTGATTTAATAGTGGTGTTCCTCAGGATTCTGTCCTATCCCCAAAACCTTTTTTTGGCTTTCCATTAATGACCTTCACTACTCCTTCCAGTTTGAAAAACGCCCCACCCAACAGCAGTTGATAGGCTCGAGAAAGGTAGCCTTGGAGCAACTAACCTGATCTTTCACGTATTTCAAATTGGGGCAGAGAAAGCATGGTTGTTTTTAATGCCTCAAAAACTCAATTTTCCATCTCTCCATTCGGCACAATCTTCCACACAACTTTCATGTTTTCTTCGAAAACACACAACTCAAACCTTTATCTGCTCTTAATATTCTTGGAGTATTCTTTTCTCATGATCTTTCTTGGAAAGACCACATTCTTTTTCTAAACAAGCTTCTAAGAGGTTAGGTGTTTTCATACGCCTTTAGAATTATTTCACCCAGCCCCAGTTGCTTGCTCTCTATAGGGGTGTTGTCCGCCCCTGTATGAAGTATGCTTCGCACATCCGGGTTGTTCCACTCATATATCTCTCTTTGAGAAGGTGAAGTCTAAGGCTTTTCGTCTCATCAACTCTCCTGCTCTTACTAATTCTCTCCAATCTCTTTCTGCCCGTGGAATTGTTGCCTCACTCTTTAATATCGCTATTACAACAGACACTGCTCTTCTGAACTCTCTTGTCGCATACCTCCTCCATTGAGAAGAACTCGTGTGACACTCCTTTCTACATAGTCTTATCCTTTCTCTGTACAACTCTCCAACCTCAAACTTAACCGCTATGCACAATCTTACATATACTCTACTGGTAAAGTCTGGGACACACTCCCTTTATCTATTTTCCCAACTTCCTATGACTTGCATACTTTCAAACGCCGTGCATCTGGACATGTCGGCCACCATCGACCAGGTTCCAATATCCGGCGGAATTTGGTAGGCCTCCGGCCATTTACCACCGGTAGATATATATATATATATATATATATATATATATATATATATATATATATATATATATATATATATATATATATATATATATATATATATATATATATATATATATATATATATATATATATATATATATATATATATATATATATAATATTGGTCATTTAGTACAAAAGGAAGTTAATTTAAATTATGATGAAGAAAAAGTAGCTTATATGTCAATTCTGGAAAAATTCTCAATTTTCTCAGTATTCTTGCTTTTCTGAGTTTGCTGACAGAAAAGTTTGTGACGTTTCCTTTGAGCGGTCACTCGGACACTCATTCAACAAATCTCACTCTTTGAGCCTTTAAAGCAAAAGCTCGGCATTTGATTTAAAGCCAAGGTTATTTAGGTATATCTGATTTGGATACTATGGATTCTTTCCATCACCTGCACATCTTGGATTGTAGTTTGTATTGTCAGTGAAGTTTTAATCCTCTGAGTTGTAGATAGATGATCTCTATTTGGAAGAGTTGGTTCAGGAAGATCTGTTGTGTGTGTTACTGATGCAATTGCAGATTAAAAGTCTGGGTAGTAAATTGTGGGTGCATTTTTGCCAGCTCTTCTTTTGAAAGGATTTACAATGCAGAAGTAACAGTTGGTTGAGTGTGCCATTGGCTCACGCCAAATTTTAGTAATGGCTCTCTTTTCCTTCATAAACTATCGTACAAGAATATTTATAAAAAAAAAACTTCCAGTACCTTATAATATCCAATTATTATTATACTCCTTATACAATCAATAATTTTCTTACTTTTCAAAGTTTTTTCCTTTCAATTTTCACAACCAACATGAGGTGCCTAGGATTCCTCTTAATCCTCAACTGACAAATTTAAGTTTCAAAGTGTATAAGTTTAAGTGTATAAGTTTTACACATTTTAATGGATGATGTTACATATAACTTTCTTTCTCTTGTTTTGATAAACTGACCACATATGT
>SEYY01021081.1:105000-115000 GCA_009176605.1 Armadillidium nasatum
ATTAATTCTTCCTAAAGATACCAAAGGTGTTGTAAAAGTTTATTTAAAGCAACATTTCCTACCTTTGCATATATTTTCTCAAACAGATTTAAGGTATGTAATAAATCAATATCAATCCAAGGAGCTGCTGCAGAGTTAGATGCATCTATCCACATTTTTGCATAAATCTTCACTAGCTGTAAATATACAAATTCTCTGAAACCCTGTCTCTCTTAAATGAAATTTGTTCTGAAACATCCATACTTTCAGGGAATATATAACCTTACTCATCCATCTATCCATATGCATTGGTCCCGGAGCGAGGAATCGTATGCCACCAGGTGGTACGCCATCAAAACAAATAATTACTAACCCAACTACTTCACGGTAATCTCCCCGCAAATCTTCTCTTTCACGGAGCATGTTCATTGCCCATTCTGTAATATCGTCTTTAATATTTGTTAAAGTAAATCTTTTAGTTTAGTTTAATTAACAACCCATTCGAAGTAAATAAAACACTTTGTAATATAACATGTTTACTTAGAGAAAAGGAAAAAATATCATAGGTTATGTTGCATACTTGCTTGGTTAGTAACAACAACAAAAAGATGGCCAAGTTGCCAGATTATTCTTTACATGATAAATAGTAGCTAAATAAAAAAATGCTCTATAAAAATAATGAATAAACAATATTTTCTTCAACAATATTAAGTAATATTTTTGCCAGTGTAGTGGACTGTAGTCCAGTGATGAAGATATTCTGATCAATATTTTTCCAATTATCTTGAAACCTTTTGAATAGGAGAAATTCAGGACCAGAAGTAGCACCAAGAACCTCTGAAAACACACTTTGAAGAATCATCTACAATCTTTTTGGAGCTTATCTTCAAATAATATGCTTGCTCCTTTGTGGCGGCCAGTATTTAAAGCCGTTGTGTCAGAAGACATTCCAACGACTTGATCAATAAGATTTAATTTTTCAATTACTATAACTACAGCATTAGCCATTTTCTTCTAATCTTATCTCTGATCGCCAGTATGGCTTTCGTACAGAGAACTCAACTGGTGATCTTATCCTTCTCTCTGATCCTTGGTCCGCAGCTTTTCGTTATTTCTGTGAATCATTTGCTTTAGAGCCCGACACAAACTTCTGATTTTCAGACTTTCCTTTTTTGGAATCTATCCTTCTCTCTATGACCAGTTTCTTGCTTTTTATAGGAGTGTTCGCCCCTGTATGGAGTGTCTCACACATCTGGGGTGGTTCCAATCATGCAGCTCACCTTGAAAAGATGAATTCGTTTTATCAACTGTTCCACCCTCACTAATTCTCTCCAGTTTCTTTCTGTCCATCATATAGTAGCTTCACCTTCTTTATGGTATCGTACAACACCTCCATAAAATTATGGAGGAACGGTACCAAGTGCTCTGGGATTCCCACATGATGACTGATTATTGCTGGTGCTTGAAAAGAGATTTTCCAATAGCAAGCAAATACTCTAAAAGTTTTATAAATGGAAATTTTTGCCATAGTGAAAGTATTATTTTTTTAAATTCGTATTCAGCGTACACAAATTCGGTAGAATCGTGTCTCATTTCATTCAGTAAAATAGTTGTTCCCCAGTGTTATCAGTTAATAGCTCTAGGATGCTCTTAGAGTTTTAGATAAATAATTGCATTTTTTTGTTCTAACAGTTAGTGTAACATATACTATATGGAGTTCCACAATGTTTCTATATCTTGTGTGAACTTATGTATTAGTAGTTTCTGGGACTTCTGTATTTCGATTAGTTTTCCATCAATTTTATTCTATTATTTTAAATACTGGGCAGAAGGATGATTAAATTATAAGCACTTTTTCTATAATTAATTGTATATATATATATATATATATATATATATATATATATATATATATATATATATATATATATATATATATATATATATATATATATATATATATATATATATATATATATATATATATATACACCATCGATTATTACTATTTTAAATCTTTGTAGATTATGGTTGACTTTGTTATTGTGAATCCTTTCGAATATTCTAGTAAACACGCTGTAAAGTATTGATTTAAGGGTGAATTAATTCTTTATTGTTTATGTTTTATTTTGATCTCTTGTAATTGTGTCACATAGAGAGAAAATACTTTAAGGATTGTTAATTGAAAACTTAGTCGTTTTAAAATAATATCTAATCAAAGAACAGGTAGGCCTTCATTCTGGTATAAGAAGACAGATTTATCACTTTTGTATTAAATTTAGACTAAAAATTTATTGCATATGGCTTTATTTTGAGCTCTTGTAACAATGTGTCACATAGAGAGAAAATATTGGAAGGATTATTAAATGAAAATTTAGACGCTTTAAAATTAAATTTAATCAAACCATGGGTAGGCTTTCATTCTGGTATAGGTAGACACAGATATACTACTTTTGTAAGTTGAAGATTCGCGTAGTTCTTAATTATATGTTAGGAAATAATATTACATATTCTAGGATGGACGTTAAGTCAAAATTTGAAACAGAAAAATCATGAAGGAATAATAGAATTGTGTCAAGCTGTATCAGGCGGAAAGTATAAAAAGAGTTTTATGATGATAAATCCATTCTTTCTCTTTGATAATACTGTGAGTTATGGGAAAAAAACTCGCTCTTCACTCAATAAACTATTTTCTATTAGACACCACTTCACTCTTATAACAACTTTTTCCATAGTTAATTCCTTTAGTACAACTCAATGGTTGTACTAAAGAATACTAAGATGATATTTACATTTTGTAAATGAGAAAAAAACTTTATATGACGTTAACTATATATATATATATATATATATATATATATATATATATATATATATATATATATATATATATATATATATATATATATATATATATATATATATATATATATATATATATATATATATGTGGTATTTCTTTTTATCTGGAATAGGTGATCAAGTTATCCCACTTCTAAGTTTCCATCAATTTTATTTTATTCTTTAATAAATAAATTCTGGGCAGAATGTTGAATTAACAAAGGTTATTAGAAAATCCTTATATTTTGCTTCTTATTAGATAAAACTATCTATGGTTTTTCAAAATATCAAAATGCACCCAAAAGTTAGATATCCTTTTGGATGGCAACATCAAAATTTGTTGTTGACTGTTTTAACATGGTTAGCACTCCGCTCTTGCCACGCTTACGATAATATTAAAAATGCAAAGAGTGCGTATAAAAAAAATACCCCATTAAGTTATAAGCACTTCTATAATTATTTGTTATTGTTTATTATTAGTGATTTTTAGTTTAAATTTATTATTAATATTATTAATTATTATATTAGGAATCGATGTTGGTTCGTTCTGCAATGAAGATTGTGGAATGATCTTGGATTGTGGACATCCTTGTATTGGAAAATGTGGTGAATGCTTAAATGGGCGACTTCATATCATGTGTATGGAACGTTGCAAAAAGACTCTAATTTGTGGTCATACGTAAGTGTTAATCTGAAGTTCTTATTAGATTTTAATATAACTTAATAAAATTCTATTTTTCTATATTTATTACAGAGTAAAGCTGCTCCTTTAAGAGTTTATGACAGTGATTTTCTAACTTTTTTAAAGTGGAGGTACACTAAGTCATTTCTCTTATATTATGACACCCATAGCCATTTTTGTTTAGAACTTGACAAAATTTCATCGTATGTCAATAATAAATGGGCAATCAATATTATAATAAGTAAATTGTACTTATTCCAGGATTGATTAGCTCTCAAAATATATATGAGGCTAAAGTTATAATCCATAAGTGCAAGATTACAAGGAATACACTGCTGCAATATACAATAAATGCAGATCATTTTGAAGTATTAAATGAAACTAATGAGCGCCAAAAATCCCTAAATTTCAAATCATTGACGTAGAAAACTTCAGTATGATAAGAGAATAATTTTTTTAACATTATGAGAGCATTCGTTGTTGATAGCTATACAGAATTCATTAAGAGGTACTTCTTAATGTTTTAATTTCAGAGAGCCATCATTAATCCTCCTCTTCCGTAAGGTCGAACATAGTAGCTCGATACAGATACAATGAGTTTCTCAACCAAGCAGACTCATCTGCGAACAAGTTTGTGAATTATTGTATACCAGTGTAAAGTTATAACTATAAACTACTTCAGTTTATTAGATAGCATTTAATGATCTTTTAATAACACGTACAGTTCACATAATTATTGCAATTTTGCTAAAGTTGTTAATTAAATTGTGGAACAAAATTTAGTTTAAATTTTTTGGTGTTAAATACATTTTTATCTCCTCTTGGAGGCAAACGCCAGAGGCCTACTAAATTCCACCAGGGTTGGAATAATGTTAAACTCCAAGTTTAATTAAGTGCTGACATTTGCCGATACACGGCGTTTTGAAGGTTTGTAAGTCAAAGGAAGTTGGAAAAGTAGATAACGGTAGTGTGTTTCAGACTTTGCCAGTATAGTGCATGAAAGATTAAGCACAGCTATTAAGTCTTGATCAGAGAGTTAGACAAAGAAAGGATGAGACTATGTATAAAGACACGCACGTGGAGGGATATGCGACAAGAAAGATCTGAAGGCATTGTCCGTTTTAATAGCTATAATAAACAAGCAAAAAGAGTTGATAAGACGAAAGGCCCTAAACTTCACCCTTTCAAGGAGAGCTGTATGAGTGGGACCACCCCAGATGTGTGAGTCATTCTCCATGTAGGATCAAACAACACCTCTATAAAGAGCAACAACTGGAGTGGTGTTCAGAAATTCTTAAGGCGCCTCAGAACACTCAATCTCTTACAAGCTTGTTTAGAAAGAGAAGTAATGGGATCTTTCAAGAAAGATCACGAGAAAAAGAAACACCAAGGAGAGATGAAGGTTTGAGTTTTGTGTTTTCGAAGATGTTGTAGTTGTGTGAAAGGTTGTGTCGAATAGAGAGGTAGATGAACTGAGTTTTTGAAGCATTGAAAACGATCATGTTTTCTCTACTCCAAATTGAAATACAAGATATATTAGAGGCTAGTTGCTCCAAGGCCACTCTCTTTATGCCTGTTAGCTGCTGTTGGGAATGGCGTCTTTCAAATTAAAAGGAGTAATGTAGTGTACAGTCATCGACATTGAGATGGATAGGTGATGAAGTAAGAGAGAGGTCAATAATAAAAAGTAGAAAAAGTGTTGGGAATAGGACAGATCCCTGAGATACACCACTATTAATAGATTTAAATTATGAACGTGGCCATCTACAACAACTGCAATAGAACGAACGGGTTGAAAATCAGAGAGAATGATAGATTTCGAAACAGGGAAGTTTAGAAATCAAAACTTTGTATCAGATTATCACAAATTCTTTTGGTATGTTTAGCGCGACAGCGAAAGATTCACCGAAATGCAGAAGAGTATAAATACTATAAACTACTAAATTTCTTTGAAATATAAATAATAATATATAATTATAATAATTAATAATAATATAAATATAATATATAATTTCTTTGAAATTTAGTAGTCAGAGAAGGGAACGAAGATCACGAGTAGAGCTTATTTTTAGAAAACCATACTAGCGATCGCAGACAAGATTAGGACTGAGATGTTTCTTAATCTTCCTGTTAATGATAGATTCAGAAATTTAAAAAAAAAATAGTTTAAATGAATAGGACTATAGTTTTATGGCTGAGATGGGTCCACCTTTTTCACCACATGCTGGATGAGCCCACCCTCCCAGCATGTAGCGAAGGTTAAAGTAAAAAGACAGACGAAATAGTTTACATAGGCAAGTTGCAAGGTCAAAAACACAAGTTTTGAATCAGTTTTGTTGTCCCGCAGTAGGGATACAACCAGAGCCGTACATCATCTTAGTGTTAGGATCAGAGAGCAGAAATGACATATTTAGAAGAAATTACAATATTAAACATAAATGTGTTGGCAGAGGTTGAAGGAATGGATATAGATCTGAATTCGTGTAAGTTGAAATTAGAGCCAAAAGTTTGAGCGAAGAATTCGGCTTTAGTATAAGGGAAAATGGCAGTTGTACTGTCAGAAGAGACAAAAAGAAGGAAAGAGAAAGAAGCAAAGTTAGAATTTACATTTTTTTGAGGTGCAAAATTCCAGAAAGAGCTCGAGTACAAGAAACCAGAAAAATTATTGCATATTTTAAGAATAAATGAGTTCTTGGTGTTACGAGGAATTGGTTTTTCATCATTCCGAGATTCAATATAAGTTGAAGGAGTTTCTAGAGTTTAAAGACGACGTTAACCCCTATAGGTAGCATCCCTGTGGCGAATAGCACGAGAACAAGTAGTGCTAAACCAAGGTTTGTAAGGTTTAGTTGAAAGGAAAGAATATGGAATATATTCCTTCATACCAGAATCAACTAGGTTATGCGCTCTGCACATTCGGAGGGACCGCTCTATCGAATACAACAATCTTTCCATGGGAAATCAGAGAAGTATAACCGCAAGTCAGAAAAGTTAGCAGCACCGAAGTGATTTAAAAGTCTCCAGAAGGCAAGGGCAGCTCTTACGGAAGACTTGAAGTGACAACAAGAACAAGATACAGAGATAAGGTGATCGGATTAACCTAGAGGAGGAAAAAGTTTAACAGCATAAGAAGAAGGATCAGAAGTTGAAAAAAGTTCAAGTGTGTTGGGTTTATCACTCAAACGGTAAGGGATAGATTTAGGGAGTTGCACCAGCTGCTAAAGGTTGTTTTGAATACAGAAATGGGAAGTGAGTTCACCAGCCGAATAATGAAAGCTAGATGAAAGCCATTAGTGGTAGTGAACGTTGAATCACTTAAATTGATAATTTCGGAGAAGAAGAAAGAATGTGCTCTATTTTGAAATTTCAATAGTCGAAGAATTTTTTATATTCGTTAAATTATTTGACAAATGGACAGAACAAATAAATTTAATTGTAGAATTGCAAGAAAGTTTAAGCCGTAAAGTAGAGAATTAAAGATGACTCCATATTAGTTACACGATAGTACATAACATCAATGCACAACATTCGCCCTTGGCTGGATAGGTACAGTAGGAAGTAAGAGTAATGTTTGCTTTTAGCTCACTCAAGCACCTGGATTTCAGTTAAGAACATGATTTGAGTTCTAGAAGAATTGAGGGACTGAGGAATTGAGTTTTGGTGGCATTGAAAGCGACCATCTTTGAAATGCGAGAAAGATCAAAGGTCAGTTGCTCTAGGGCTACCCTCTTTGCATCTATTAACTCCCGTTGGGAAGGACGCCTTTCAAATTGAAAAGAGTAATGAAGAGTGGATTCATTAGCATAGGAGTGGATAGGAGATAAAGTAATAGAGAGAAGGTCATAAATGAAAAGCAGAAAAAGGGTTGGTAGATAGAGGACAATGGACTTAAAGGATGAACGGTGGTTGTCTACAACAGCTGCTATAGAACGACCAGAAAGGAAATCAGAGAGAAGGATATATTCCGAACGAGGGAAGTTTTGAAAGCAAAGCATTGTGCCAGACTCTATCGAAAGCTTTCGATATGTCCAATTCGACAGCAAAAAATTCACCGAAATGCCGAAGTGCGGAGAACCAAGAGTCGGAGGTAGAAAGGAAAGAAGATCACCAGTAAAGTGTTTCTTACGACAGTAATAAGATTAGAGAATCGTGATGTTCCCAAATCTTCCTGTTAAGGATAGATTCGAAAACTTTAGTAAGAACGGATGTTAAAGAAATGGGACGATTGTTAGAGGGTTGAGAGGGGTCTCCCTTTTTCGGCACATGGTGAATGAGCGCACGATTCCAGCAAGTAGAGAAGGTTGAAGTAGTAAGAGACAAACGAAATAGTTTACCAAGGCAGGGTGAAACTAGGAAGCACAAGCTTTTGAGAACCACTAGAGGGATACCATCAAGACCGTACGTCTTCATAGTGTTAAAAAGAAAGCAGAAATGACGTCTTTAGAAGAAATTACAATTTTAGGCATAAATGAGTTGAAGTGGGTTGAGGAGGATGAATAGCTCTGGAATCGTCTAAGGTTGAATAAAAGGCAAAAGTTTGAGCGAAGAGTTCAGGTTTAGAGAAAGGTAAAACGTCAGTTGAACCGTCAGAAAAAACTAGAGGATGAAAAGAGGAAGAAGCAAAGTTAGATTTCACCTTTTCTGCCAAATGTCAGAAAGAGTGTGAAGAAGAGGAACCAGAAATATTATTGCATTTTTTTTCTGAGAAAAGAGTTTTTAGGGTTACGGAGGGTAGATTTTGCACGATTTCATAGCGAAATATAAATTGCGAGCCTTTTCTAGAGTTTGATGACGACGGTAATCCCCTAAGGCAGCATCCCTGCCACGGATGCGCGAGAATAAGCAGAGTTGATCCAAGGTTTGTTAGGTTTTGTAGAAGGGAAAGAATATGGAATGTACGCCTCCATGCCAGAAATAATGACCTAGTTTAAATGCTCTGCACACTCCGAGGGAACCCTCACACGAAAACAGTAATCATTCTATGGGAAATCAGAAAAGTACAACCGCAAGTCAGACCAGTTAGTGGCACCGAAACGCCAGAAACGTCTTCTCTCCGAAGGCGGGGGCCTGCGGAAGACTTGGACAGGACAAGATACAGAGATAAGTTGATCGTATAAACCCAAAGGAGGAAAGAGTTTAACAGTGAATCGAGAAGGATAAGAAGTTTGGAAAAGATAATCACTTAAAATGATGATTTCGGAGAAAGAAGAAGAAAATGTGTTCTATTTAAGAGTTAAGATAGGCGAAGAATTTTGAATAGTTAGGAATGCCAGAAATAAGTAGGAGATAAGTAGACAGAACAAATGAATTTAGTTGTAGAGTTAAAGGAAACTTTAAACCATAAAGAAGAGAATTCTGAAGACTCCAAATTAGAGACACGAGAACAAACGTCGTTGCGCACACATATTCGTAATATCTCCCTTTAATTGGAAATTGAGGATAGAGGCAGTAGCATGAAGCAGAGTAGGGTTTTCTCTTAGAGCACTCAGTCATTTGAGTTTCAGTAAGGAACAGTAGATGAGGTCTAGTAAAAGGGAGGTAGGGTATGACAGAGTGGAAATTAGACAAGAGACTGCGAATGTTTCTGAAATTAATTTAAAAAAAAAAACCGTGCACCAGGGCAGGTCGGCATTGAGGTCTTGGTGGCACCAACCCCATCACCGGAGGCCATCAACTCCCAAGTGATGATCGGGGGATAGTTGAGTAAGAGACTATATTTGGAAGTCACCCCTCGGAGGCAGTTTTATGTTTCGCCATTTTAATTATTATAATATATAATATATGTGTAAGCGCTCGTAAATATGTAGGGTATATGTGAAGAAGGGGGAAAGTTGTGGGAGCATAGGCACTCCAATATGAGTCAAGAGTACAATAGAGACACTATGAGAATGTGAAATGCGAAAAGGAACAAACCAAAGGGCAACGGAGTGAAACGGAATGGTGTAGCCCACCTTATCACCCTGAGTTCAAGCCCAATGGGGGATACTTTCATCGATTTGAACGGCAGTTCGTTCTCCCCATATATATATATATATATATATATATATATATATATATATATATATATATATATATATATATATATATATATATATATATATATATATATATATATATATATATATATATATATATATAGGGATGGAGCGATACCAAAATTTTTACCGATACCGATACCAAGACTTTCAAATTCACCGATACCAATTTTTAACTGTTAAGAATATATATATATATATATATATATATATATATATATATATATATATATATATATATATATATATATATATATATATATATATATATATATATATATATATATATATATATATATATATATATATATATATATATAAATACCAAGTAAGGCTGTAGGGGCCTGTCAGTGGGGCCAGCACTCGCCTCAATTTAAATCTGTGAAATCCCTTGTGTATACTTTCCCCTCCCCAAATACTCACATCTCTCTACCACAATCACCTCCTCGCCATGCACCTTCAG
>SEYY01021081.1:117500-130000 GCA_009176605.1 Armadillidium nasatum
CGTTCGTTAACCGAATTGTTCATTAACTGAAGAAATGTTTCCCATAGAAATTAATGCAAATACGTAATAAATATGTTAAGGGCTGGTTGAATAATGATAAAAAGAACAAATAATTACCTTACTTTCAATATTTTGCTTAACTACATACAGATGGAATAGTTGAAAGGAATTTTATAAATGGGTTACACAATGATTAAATTTATAATGAGGTTGACAAAGAACTTTCGCACCAAGGAAGGCGCCAACGTGAAGCATAATACTAAGGAAACGCTAGTTTCTATCACAAAAGATTTAAATCAAATCAAAGATTTCTGTATTTGAAAGTATTTTTGAGAACACAAGATTGTCAAGTTTTGAATGACACTTTATGTTCTTTAAGAAGAATTACAATTTAAATATTTTCGGCTTTGAACAGCGGAAGATATCAAACAACCACAGATTCACAAAGCGGAACTGGGAAGATACTAACTAAGCGTCACAAAATACTATTTTTAAAATTTCACAAAAAGTACAAAAATAGAGGACCAGTTCCGATATGAAACATTAAAAGACGTTGATCACTATATATTGGCCCCCGCGCTAGTGCGGAGCATCTAAAAGTATTTAATATAAGGATTTGGTGAAAAAGAAACCTTTTTTAAACAGGGACTCCTCCTCCTCCTTTGAACAGGCTCGGATGAAGCCGAAGGAGCTAACGGAAGAGGAGGAGAAGGAGACACTAGGTGTTAATTCAGAATCCACCGGAGTGGTATCAAGATCAGAGGATGCAGATTTTGCGGATGAAAATGCGGAAGATGGAGGAGCGGATGCGGAAGCGGAAGATGCAGAGCCTGCATATGACTGAGTGGAATCGGAAGAGTTAGACGCTGCATATGAAGGAGCAGATGCGGAAGATGTGGATTGGATGCAGACTGCAGAGGTGGAAGCGGAAGGAGCAGACGATGCGATGCGGATGAAGTAGGTGCAGATACAAAAGTCGGTTTTAAACGTTCAGTATAGATCATATCCGACCTGCCATTAGGAAGCTGAAGTTTAAAGCACCGATTGAAACGCTCGATAACTATATATATATATATATATATATATATATATATATATATATATATATATATATATATATATATATATATATATATATATATATATATAGGGATGGAGCGATACCAAAATTTTTACCGATACCGATACCTAAAAATTCCCCGAAACCGATACCAAAAAATATGCCGATACTACTACCGGTACCGATACCGATACTTTACTCCTATACAAAATTTTTAACGATACCGATGCTTCACTCCATCCCTAAATATATATATATATATATATATATATATATATATATATATATATATATATATATATATATATATATATATATATATATATATATATATATATATATATATATATATTGTGATGACATGCGCATTCGCGTCTTCATCAAAATTGACATCCGCATCCACATTTTCGAAAATTCAACATCCGAATTCGCATTTTCGAAAATTCAACAGCCGCATCCGCGCTTGACGAAAATTCTATATCCGCTTCTGCATCCGCAAAATGAGAAAAAATGGCATCCGATCCATCACTACTATAATAGATACACTTAAAAATTGTATTGTTATGTTTCAGGAAATGATTGCAAATAATCACGGAGAAGTTCAAGATTCGTATTTATAAGGAATAAAAAAAAAAAAAACCTCTGGTTCCAAAGCCAAGAAGAAATGGCCATTCATGGAAAACATGATGTTCTTAAGGCCCAAATTGAAAATGAAACCGGACAAATTATACAATAACCTTCCGTCTCCTTTTTCTAGTGACGGTCATGAAGAAAAGGAAGTAAATTATAATTCTTATGATGAAACAGAAGGTGAGGATGAGCTGAACTAAGAACCTGGAAATGACCTGCACGCCGCTGATGAGTCTTCTGCTGAAGATATTGCGACCAAACAAAAACATTCGAGTTCTTCAGGTACCGCTACTAAGCGTAGCGGGAATCCAACGCCGGAAAGTTCAGTGGGATCTCCTGCCAATGCAAAGAGAACAAAGAAAGTGTCCGTTATTGATGTTGACCAAGTTGTTGTAGATTATATAAAGGCAAAGACTGGAAGTTCCAGCAAGAACAATCCCAAAGAACAGTTCCTTCTAAGCCTCTTTCGAGACCTGGAAGAGATGAATGCGACCCAATTTAGAGCATTTCGACTAGAAACTCTCAACACGATTGAAAAGTATCTTGGTTCCCAACAATGAATGCCCATTTCTGCCCAGCTAATCTCATGGATGGACAGTAGTTCATATTCGCCTTCTTTATTTTATGGGGAACCTGAAGTACAAACTCTATCTTTCACCTTTGCCATGTCTTCGTATGGCAGTAACCAACAAACAATCTAGATTTTTAACCATATTCATGTACCAATCTATTAAACTTTTGTGATAATAAAAATATTTCTCATACCTCAATGTAATAATAAGGTTTCCTCTGGACTTATGGCCAATCTCCAGTTTGTGTCTTTTTTTTCCTTATTATTGAGCCAACTAACTCTAGCAATCGAAGAAAGAGAGGCTTGGACATCCTATAATAACTTTGAAATTTATCATCATCCGCACTGAGTTCACGAGCTACAACATAGCAACTGCACTGTCGATCCAGATTTAATGGGTGAACCCAGTACTTCCTCTTCTTATTTTTCTTTTTCATCCACCACCATAAAATTAAAATATCTTTGTCAGAGGACATGATGAAACTCCCAGAAAAAGGGTTTCCTCTTTGTGCACTGAAACACGAAACTGGTTTCACGAAACTAGTTCCATGAAACCAGAATCTTCAGTGTGCACAGCGCCTTAATGTTAAGTCCAGAGAGAGCAGAAGTAATATATTTTTGAAGAATTACAGTGTTAGGCATAAATGAGCTGGAGGGGATTGAGAAATAGTTCTGGCATTGTTAAGAGTGAAATTAGACACAATGGTTTGAGTGAAGAATGCAGATTAAGTTAAAATTAACATTTTTCTGTAAAGTGTCAAAGAGAACGAGAGGTAGATGAACTAGGAAGATCATCGTAATTCTACTGAGGAAATAGTTTTCAGTATCAGAGAACAGATTTCACCTTATTCTGGAATAAAATATATGTAGAATGAGATTTAAGAGTTTTAGGATGATGGTAATTCCTGAAGATAGTGTTCCTGTAGAGTCAAACCAAGATTTATAATTTTTAGAAGGTGAAGAGAAAGAATTTGGAATATGTACTCTCATGCCAGAGAAAATCTCCTTTTTTTATGCATTCAACACCAAGTAATAATTCCAAGAGAAATCAAAGTATTCCGACCACATTTAGCATCTCAGAAGTTTTAAATATGTTTCTTCTCTGTAAAGGGGGGAGGGGGTCTTTGCCGCAGAATAAAATAGATAGAATTCGATACAGATATAAGAAGGTGATCAAAGAAACCCAGAGGTTAAAATAGTTTAGCAAAATAAGGAGAAGAATTAGAATTTGAGAAAAGGTCAAATATGTTGGATTCATCTGACAGGTGATCAGGAATACAGTTAATGAACTGGATAACCTGCTCAAGGTCATATTGAATAGAGAAATATACTGGAATACTTTGAGCTAGTGAGAAACTTTGCTAGATGGTGTAATAACTAGGTAGAGTACACATTATTGGATTTAGAATGGAAGTAGTAAGTTTAAACATCATATAATGTAACATTTTTAAGTATTTAATCCTTAACCCCACCCTACCCTCCCCCCCCCCTTTTTTTTTTTTTTTTTAATTGAATGATTTATTTAGCCCTTTTTATTGCTTAATTACTTATTGTAATCAGGGCTTTTTTTTTTTTTTTTTTTTTTTTTAACATTTAGAAATTACACGAATTCATCATATGCCCTTCCTTTAATTGAGACCTAAATTACCTAAATTTAAATATTATCCTGAATTTTTATTTAATTTTTTTATTTATTTGTGAAACAGTAGCGGGAATTCCGGATTTTAAATTGGTTGAGTCACATGGAACATTTTTCTCTGCTTCTTGTACTCTGTGTGGAGAGAGACATGATGCTAATATGGTTAAAGACCACATTGTATCTGGACAGACTCCTATAATCTGCCAAAGAAATTCTTGCAAGGTAAGTTTTAATTTAGAATCCATTTCTTCTAATTTCATGATTTTTTAACCTACATGCAAAGGCTCTGACCAGGGTTGCATTAAATTTGTAAAGACGTCAAAAGCACTAAAATTTTAAGTTAAGCTTTGTATCAAGTTTGTATATAGTTTTTTTTTTTTTTTTTTTTTTTTTTGACATATTTGAATATTTTTTTCTTATTAAATTTACAACAGGGTAAAGTAAAACCTGATATTGTTTTCTTTGGAGAAAATTTACCTGAAAAATTTTGGGAATACAAAATTGATGTACATTTCTCAGATGCATTACTAGTCATCGGAACATCATTGGAGGTACGATATTTGCCATCTTTAATGTTCATTTTGTGTGATCATAACTTACGAACAATATTTTGAGACTCTTATGTAATGGGAAATATGCAAAGTAAACATTTTCTTTCATAAGAAACTTTTCTTTCTTAGATAATTTACAATTTTAAGCAAAGTATTACTCAACAAAAGTTGGGATTTTGATAATTGCAGTTATTTTCTTTTGTTTAGAAAAATGAATAAGTTTTCATTAAAGTTTTTAAAATGTTCAGTTATGTATGAGTAATTTATATAATGTTTTCATTATGTCAATAAGCACAGAAAAACAGTTGTTAGCATCGCTTTGAACATTTGTGTAAAGAATGAAAAGAGAGAATTTTTTTTTTAACATCTGTAGTAATATATATAATATATTATATATTATATATATATATATATATATATATATATATATATATATATATATATATATATATAATATATATATATATATATATATATATATATATATATATATATATATATATATATATAGAGAGAGAGAGAGAGAGAGAGAGATGCTGGAATTTTGCCGGGGCTAGGGCTCTGACCAGGGTTGCATTAAATTTGTAAAGACGTCAAAAGCACTAAAATTTTAAGTTAAGCTTTGTATCAGACGCTCTCGAATGTTATAGAAATGCCCAGCGCGATAGCAAAAAATTCACCGAAATGCCATAGAGCGGAAGATCAAGAGTCAGAGAGAAGGGTAAGAAGATAACCAATAGAGCTTTTCTTCCGAAAGCCATATTGACTATCAGAGATAAGATTTGAAGAATTGAGATGTTTCCAAATCTACCTGATAAGGTTAGATTCGAAAGCTTAAGAAAGAACGGAGGTTAATTAATAAAGATATAGGACGTCAGTTGGAGGTTGAAAGGGGTCTCCCTTTGGCGCAGGCTGAATCAGAAATTAAAGGTTGAAGTAAAAAGACGACGAAATAGTTTACCAACGCAGGGTGCAAGCTCAGAAACACAAGTTTGAGAACCACAGGAGGATACCATCAGGACGTACCTCTTCTTGGTGTTAAGCTCTGAGAGAGGAGAAATTACGTTTTTAGTAGAAATTACAATTGTAGGCATAAAGGAGTTGAAGGAGGAGGAATAACTCCGGAATCGTCTAAGGCTGAATTAGAGGTAAAAGTTCAGCTTTAAATGAAGGCAAAACGGCAGTTGAGCCGTCGGTAGATATTAAAGGAGGGAATGAGGAAGAAGCAAAGTTAGAGTTAACATTGTTTGCAAAATGCCAGAAGGAACGTAAAGAAGAGGAACCAGAATGATTATTGCATTTTCTACGGAGAAAAGAGTTTTTAATGTTACGAAGGATAGATTTTGCACGATTCCGGGATGAAATATAAGTTAGGTAGTTTCTGGAGTTTGGAGACGATGGTAATCCCTTAATGCAACATCCCTGCGGCGGATAGCGCGAGAACAAGCAGAGTTAAACCAAGGTTTGTTAGGTTTAGTATAATAGAAAGAAAATGGAATGTACGCTCCATGCCTGAGAGAATCACCTCGGTAATGCGTTCTGCACACTCCGAGGGACCCTTCCCACGGAAGAAATAATCATTCCACGGGAAATCAAAGACATACGACCGCAAGTCCGACCAGCTTGCGGCACCTAAATGCCATAAACGTTTCCTTTCAAAAGATGGGGTCTTTCCTGTAAAATTAATCAAATGTAATCAGAGAAAAGAAGGTGATCGGAAAAAAACAGAAGGAGGAAAGAGTTTAACATTATAAGGAGAAGGATTAGAAGTTAGAAAAAGATCTAGAATGTTGGGTTCATCTCCAAGACGATCAGGGACACGCGTAAGGAGCTGTTCCAACTAAAGGTCATTTTGGATAGCGAAATTGAAGGCACGTTCACCAGCTGTATCATGAGAACTAGATGAAAGCCATTGGCGGTGGTGAACATTGAAATCACCTAATATGATGATTTCAGAGAAAGGAGAAGAAAGAATATATATATATATATATATATATATATATATATATATATATATATATATATATATATATATATATATATATATATATATATATATATATATATATATATATATATATATATATATATATTATCTTTAGGTTTATCCATTTGCTGGGATTGCTGA
The DNA here is from genome assembly GCA_009176605.1 of Armadillidium nasatum. Taxonomy (NCBI): domain Eukaryota; kingdom Metazoa; phylum Arthropoda; class Malacostraca; order Isopoda; family Armadillidiidae; genus Armadillidium; species Armadillidium nasatum. The sequence goes on from SEYY01021081.1 coordinate 124,080, forward strand.
TGCCGTAAGTCGTAAAATTCCTCGAATTCTTATAAATCGTGAAATTGTTGGATCGTTTGGAGAGCGGCCTCAGGATGTCATGATTTCAGGCGATTTAATTGATGTTATTAAAAATTTATCAAATGCTTTGAATTGGTTTAACGAATTAAAATCCTTAGTTAATTCGTAATATACTCTTGTATATATATTATATATATATATATATATATATATATATATATATATATATATATATATATATATATATATATATATATATATATATATATATATATATATATATATATATATAATTAATATGTCTGCTAACACTCTCGCAGACTAAGCATTCATTAAACATTAGAGTTTAAAGTTTGCTATAGGGGAATCGAATATATATATATATATATATTATATATATATATATATATATATATATATATATATATATATATATATATATATATATATATATATATATTATATATATATCATGTGTGTGTGTTTTACATAAATATTTTTGATTATTTATTGCTTTCAAATTGTCACAGACTCTTTGCATATGTTGCAGAGCGTCTAGGAAAAATAAAGAATCAAAATGAACCCGAAAATTAAGTTAGGTCGCCATGTTTGTAATGTCGGTTTATTTCATAACATCTTAAATTTCTTTTGTGGTTGTTAAATCGCGAAGAACGTTATAAAATATCTATGTTCCAAAATTTACTTTATATATAAAGTTACCCCAAGTAAACCTTTTCTATTGAGAATATTCTATCCTATCGTTTGTGGATTGACGTCACATTTCTAAACTGTGGTTCTAATTATAACCGCAAGATGTAACTCAACATAATTTCTGTAGAAATTTTATATATATATATATATATATATATATATATATATATATATATATATATATATATATATATATATATATATATATATATATATATTATATATATATATATATATATATATATATATATATATATATATATATATATATATATACCTTTTTTTTTTTTTTTTACCTTCTCACCCCCTGACCACCCCCTGTTGAGGCGGCCACACTTCGCTAATGAAGCCTCCCGCCGCAGTCGGTCTCGTCCAGAGATCTTCCAAAGAAGTGATGCCCCAGAAGATTTTGGGGCGACAGTTGGAGGGACAGTCTAAAAGAAAGTGTTTTACGGTCTCCGGGGCCCTTTTGCATCTGGTACAAGTGGAAGATGTTGCCTGGTTTAGATTGAAATTGTGTTTGTAATGTTGTAAGTTTGGGTGGTGCCCGCATCTCAATCTTGCTAGTGAGATTTGTAAGTGTCTTGGGAGGTTGTTGGAGTCGGTGTTTATTTCGGGAGGGGCTTTTTAAGGATGCTGTTATATATATATATATATATATATATATATATATATATATATATATATATATATATATATATATATATATATATATATATATATATATATATATATATATATATTTTGAAGTGTTTAACAATGTAATTTTGAACAAATCATAATTTAAATAATTTTTGTTATTTGACAGTTGTATAAACATGTTACAGCTTAAAATAACCCTAAATAAAATTGGTAAATCACTTTTTATGTAAAGACCTTGAACCAAAATTCATCTTGGGGAACAATTGTTTTGATTAAAAATTAAACTTCTAGTTAAAAGTATTTTTTGTGTTAAAAGCACTAATGTTAATTTTTATTATTATTATTATTTTTATCATCTAGTTTTACCTTAATTGGTCGATATAAAAAAAGCTATGTATCCTAAAACTTTTGACCAGATTGTTTTTTTGCCAAAATTTATCAACAGGGTAAATTTCATAAAAATATGTTGGAAACTGTTAATATATATATATATATATATATATATATATATATATATATATATATATATATATATATATATATATATATATATATATATATATATATATATATATATATATATATATATATATATATATATATATATATATATATATATATATATATATATATATATATATTATACTATTTTTTCAATCTAAAAAATTGAAAACTAGTTATGAAAAGTATACAACTTATTTAAAATATTACTGTGAACATTTTTTAGTATGTTTATTTATATATATATATATATATATATATATATATATATTATATATATATATATATATATATATATATATATATATATATATATATATATATATATATATATATATATATATATATATATATATATATATATCCTGTTTAATCTGTTTTCTCATGTACTTTTTATTAATTGCTAAATTTTAGGGTAAACCATGATTTAATATAATTTTCTGGCTTTAAATAAGCCAATTTAAAATTCGATTTTATTTCAATTTCTTTGTATCAGAAATTTTATGAAGTTTGTATTAAAAAGAATATTTAAAATATCTTTCTAACAAACTACATTCGCAAGGATACACCAAAAATATTCCGTTTTTAATGTACAAACTTAATGAAAAATAGAATTATCTGAAGATTCTGACAGCAATATTTTTATCTGACTTTAGAACGGAAATATAAATGTTTCAGAAACCTGATAAAATTGAGCTCCACACTAATAGAAAGGGAAGTTTATAAGTTTGCTGTAACTTTTTATAAATGTAAACTTCGATTCCAGGTTCATTAAAAACTATGTAAACAATTATTAATCTTAATGTGAACTATATTTTCAATCTAAAACATTGAAAACATAGTTATGAAAAGTATACAACTTATTTAAAATATTACCTGTGAACATTTTTTAGTATGTTTATTATTTTAAGATGTTTAATAGTGTTGTTCTTTACAACTTTCACGTAAAAACAGTTAACAATTGCTACCAATTACATTTCATAATAAATCAATAAGTAATTTTATCCATTCATCCAACAATAAATTTTCGTGACAGTACTAATTGCCCTTTCTTCCAAACTAGGGGAAAAATACTAAAGACTAGCACGTACACACACACACAAATACATACACATACATATATATATATATATATATATATATATATATATATATATATATATATATATATATATATATATATATATATATATATATATATATATATATATATATATATATATATATATATATATATATATATATAAAGGTTAGTAGAGAAAAATTTAAATTTTTTGTAAAATAAAAGTTATATTTTATTATCAAAATCGTTATTTATTCCCCAGAAACATTTAATAATAGAGACTGGTGATTTCTATAAGAGTTTGCAGAATGTTCCATCAAATCGTTTTTATTTTATGGTCATATATTTTTCCTGATTATGATATTGACATTTACAGTGGTTACATACCAAAGTTATAAACTTCTTCATATATACATATACATAAGATAAAAAAAAATACGAAAGGCGTTTTGGGACTTTTATTGAAATGAAATCCGGAAACAGACGAGTTTGAGAGGAATCAGTGTTTTGCATTCAACGAAATATATATTTCAAAGAACTTAGACAAATGTCCTATGTATTATTAAATAAAAAATAAGGATAATTACCTTCAAAAATAACTATGTTGAATCAAGTAAATAGTGAAATATATAAAGAAAAAATATCAATTTTGACCATAAAAGCCAATACTTCCTAAGTATATGAAACTTACATTCAGTTCCCCAGTAAGCATCACCGAATATGCTTTAACAACTGCATATTTGCAATGCTTCTTTCACTTTCACCGATTTCATTTAATTCACAAGTTGCTTTATTTTATATAACTTATCTAAATAACTTACGTAGCCGTGAGCTCTTTATCATATTGTAGCGGAAATTACCGTTAACTACAATTTGAAATAAAATTGGGATTCTCTCCAAGAAAATGAAGGGAAAATGAATATCCACACACACTAAAATCTTATAGTTTATTACAAAACTTATAGTGAAAACAATTCTACAATTACTTTGAAAATAGACAAAAAAAAATATCATAAATAAACAATAGACAAATTTCCGATTTACCACAATATTATATAAAGTATACAAAATAAGTAATTGTTTACAAAAAATAGAAACAATGAAAAAAAAACAACGCGGTGCGCAAAATATACTACAAACAATACGAAAAAAAATCAAAACAAATAAGGTTTACTTTATTAATTTTACAATTTTTCTTCACTACCCTGTCCGGGAGTGGTAATACCATCAATAACTACAATCGTATAAATAACAATCAACAAAACTTTATTTTCAATATTATCCTAAATCCTTTTCTTATATAAACTTGAACATTCAAAAAACTTTCCTGATTACCATACTACAATATTTGTACAGTCGTGAACAAAAGTTCGTTCCTATTAAGCTGGAAATAAATATTTATATAAAATGGGGATCATTTCAGGTTCAGCCAAAAACAGTTCAATTAAGCCCCTCTCAATGTTTTTATTGTCTTTATTCAAAATAGAGCTTTTATGAAATGATTTCCATTTTATATAAATATTTATTTCCAGCCTAATAGGAACGAACTTTTGTTCACGACTGTACATGGATTAATATCATGCACAGAACTCTTTTTAACTTTAAGGGTCTTCTTTAATTATCCAATCTCTTTGAAAATAACCAGGTATTCTGCAGGAATATCAATCCAATTCACAAGTCTTGGCTCAAAAAAAAAAAAAAAAAAAAAAAACTGGAAATAAATAAAACATTTGTCAAACACTCAAAAGCATACAAAATAAATAACGGAAAAAAAACTGTTAAAAACTTTATTCTTGAAACAATTTTCCATCAACTTAAAAAATAAACCATAAATCTTAATACCTGGACAAGTTCAAATGTCCAGTTTTTCTTTCTTTTCTCTTTTCAGCAGCCTTTAGCAACGCACTGAGCACCTCAACCCTAAGAATACCATGCAAAACAGTCCTTACTGGAGACTTGTAAAGGCCAAGGAACTGCAAAGATAGCACAGACCCACCATAAAGCACAGAATAAGGAAAATAATAATAATGATAATAATAATAATAATAATAATAATAATAATAATTGCATAAGCAAAAGCAAATAATAAGCAACCAAATTAAAATACTTTAAAGTAAATAACCCATTTCATATTACCTGAAACTCCAAGAATCCACTTATAGGCCAGAATACCACTCCAAAATCTTAATGATAACGAACTGCGTGTAACAGATCCTCAAAAATCAAAATATTAAATAATTCCTAAAGAAAATAACAATTAAATCCCAAAACTTAAACATGTCAATTAACAAAAATAAATAAAAGAATAACAATCACTCTTTAATAAGAAAAATGGATGACACCCTACCATTTAAACAGGAAAGACAGAACAGAAGGTAATAAAACTGAAGAATAGCATGAAAGATAGCTGTATATAAAATGTGTCATATGTCATCCATCATTCTTACTTAACAAAACATATATACTTAAAATAAAATATGAGACAAAAGATATACCTTACCTAAACTTACCACAATATATCTATGACTAAAAAAGAAACTATTTATAGTAATAAATTTAGGTGAATGTTGCCAAACCACTACTCTACAGGCTCAAGCAATCGTCATTGCTTGAGCCTTTATCTCCATTTGCAATGTTTTGCTCCTATATCTTCTCTTTCTATTGATATCAATCTGTTGAGAATATAAGAATTTAATCTATGTATATATATAATATATATATATATATATATATATATATATATATATATATATATATATATATATATATATATATATATATATATATATATATATATATATATATATATATATATATATATATATATATATATATATATATATATATATATATATATATATATATATATATATATATATATATATATATATATATATATATATATATATATATATATATATATATATATATATATATATATATATATATATATATATATATATATATATATATATATATATATATATATATATATATATATATA
>SEYY01021081.1:135000-157500 GCA_009176605.1 Armadillidium nasatum
TAAGGATGCATGGTTTGTCTCTTACCAGGTATTTAGCTGTTATTTAAAATATAAACTGGAAATGTAATGTATATTGAAAAAAATGATAAAAATGGATCAGAAGATCAAATTTGCGTAATTAAAATGCACTTAATGTATATAGTAAAAATAGATTTTGTATATCATAAAGCTTAGTTTTCATCTGCAACTTTGAAAATATGGCATAAGAAATTGGATTGAGGAAGATAATCAGAAAATATGTTGATACTAATATACTGTAGGTATATAAATTGTGAAATCTAGCAAGCTAGTTTGACTTAACCTAACCTTGACTTAAAGGCCTAACAAATAACGGTAATTGTAGCGTTCATGGTAGTGAATTTTTTCGTACGATACAAGGTTGCTGAAAATACCTACATACCTACGGGTTGCTAGTTCGATTGAAACTACGTATTCACGCGTTGCGAGTTCAACTGAAACTGATACGACGTGCCATTTTTTTTTTTTTTTTTTTTTTTCTTCTCAGCGTAACTACGGAAAGGAAATGATATGTTTGCTTGTTTTTTTAGTTAATCGACGAACGCCAAATTATTTTATAAGGAAAAAAAAATTAAAAAAAAAAACTTTAAAATGATAGGAATAATTATGACGTCATAATATCGTTTGCCGCCATTATAAAACTCTCTCACATGCCCTCGTTGGTGAGGTCTGCTCTCAGAAATAAAAAAAAATAAAAAAATATCTTTCAGTTTTGACAAGTTGCTATATTTTAAAATATGTTGAAGCTAAAAATGGAAATAATAGTTAAAATTTACAAGAATTTTGCATGATGCGGGATATGGGGTTGTGTGTAATAATAATAATAATAATAATAATATATATATATATATATATATATATATATATATATATATATATATATATATATATATATATATATATATATATATATATATATATATATATATATATATATATATATATATATATATATATATATATATATATATATATATATATATATATATATATATATATATATATATATATATATATATATATATATATATATATATATATATATATATATATATATATATAATATATTATATTTTATTTTTTTTTGTTTTCTGGAAAAAAAAATTAAAAATAATAAAAAAAAATATATAAATATATATATATATATTTTTTTAATTTTTATATTTAAGTAAACTCCATGTAGCCCCTATATTTTGAGTGTAAGGTGCAGTTTGAGGATCCACAAAATTTTTACTGGGGTTCAAAGTAAGATGTTCAAAAAAATTGTTTTTTAAGCCATTTTTTGGGCTAAAAAACTTAAACTGGGTATTATACCCAGGGTATATCTACGGGGGGCTCTGCCCCCCGTACCCCCCGACCCGTGAGTGATGATGATATTGTCGACTACTTTTCCATTTCTAAGATATGGGGTATTTTCCATTTTTTTTTTTAGAAAACATTCCTCCATTTGAGCTTGTGCCTATATATATATATATATATATATAATATATATATATATATATATATATATATATATATATATATATATATATATATAATATATATATATATATAGAGAGAGAGAGAGAGAGAGGAATGTAAGTGAAAATTTTATTACCACCACTCACGGGTCGGGGGTACAGGGGGCAGACCCCCCGTAGACAAACGTTCGTGTGCCATGCATTTGCAACTTGTATTATATGCATTATTGCAGTACAGCAATAAAATCGTAAATGCATGGCACACGATCATTTGTCTACGGGGGGCTCTGCCCCCGTACCCCCCGACCCATGAGTGGTGGTGAAAATTTTCACTTATATTCCTCTCTTTTTTTCTCTCTCTCTCTCTCTCTCTCTCTCTCTCTCTCTCTCTCTCTCTCTCTCTATATATATATATATATATATTATATATATATATATATATATATATATATATATATATATATAATATATAGTCATTTAATGCGTTGCCAAAAAAAATTTTTTTTTCATGGGGAGTTAAAAAAAATTTATAGCCATCCCATTAGCATGAAAGTTCTGACAACTTTTATAGGACACGTCATTCTGCAGTATTAAATGATCTCGTGATGTCACATTGAAAAAAAAATTTTCATTTGTTTTAAAGTGTTTTTTTTTTTTTTTTTTTTTTTTAATTAAAATGTTTTTGTTTTTTTAAATTTTTGTAACGCCAATGATCCAGCAACCTTGTCGTATCAGAAATTCTTAGGCTATGTTGTTAGTTTCAAATTCCTATGCGTAGTTGTAGTCGAACTCCCAACGCGTAGGTATATTAGCAACCTTGTCTCGTACTAAAAAAATCCACTACCATGAATGCTACAATTACCCAAATAACTTATCTTACTTTGTAAATAAAATTAAGATTATTATTTCTAACATTGTTAGCTCTATTTTGGCTTCTAAACTGCTTTTATACTTTCAAATTAGTACTGATAATCACACCTAGAGACTGACCTGGGTTGCCTAAAATTTGTAAAGAGGTCTAAAGCACTGAAATTTTTGGTGAAGAAAGTTATATATAATTTTAATTGAGATAATTCAGTTATAAGTAAGTTGTAGAAAAAACAACATTCACTTAATGATTATATGCAATTTTTCAGAAAACTACAGATTCTGGATAATAAAAGTTCAATTTCAATACTGAGGACAATATGTTCATTACAGTCTAATGGGGCAAATATAATAATTAATTTTCTATACTAGTTCCATCATTAAAAATACTGGTGATAGTAAATTAAGTTTTAAAGACTTCAAGTAATAAAAATTTTAAAATTTTCAAGAAACTAAATCTTTTTGGATTCTCATCTTTGTGGGATGTTGCCCTTGTGGACTTTGATGATTCAGAAGTCAGTGCAGGACTATGTCAGAATTTAACTGAGTCTGCTCTGACTGAGTTGAATAAAAGGCTATGGAAATGAAAAAAAATTAACATCAATGATGACTTTATTGACATCTAGAAGGCAAACAAGAATGATCTCCCCACATTAGCAACACTGGCAAGAGAATATTTGTGCCCACCAGCAAGCTCCAGCACCAGTGAAAGAGAATTCAAAGTAGGAAAATCAATTCATAAAAATGTTATCAAACTTTTTCCAAAGAATGTAGAAATGCTACTGTTTTTATAATACAATCTAAGAGCAGGAACATTTCACTTTCCCAAATTCTAAAACTTATGATGTAAATGTTCAAGAAGATTCTGATACTGAATAGTGATTCAAGTGAATGAATTGTTTGCTTCACCTTTTTTGTTTTATTCATTTTGCCCACCCAATATGTAATGAAGGAATAATGGAATTAAAATCTTGATTTTCTTATATTTTGTTTGATTTAATCCACCATTAATAAGTATAATTTGCAATTAACCCTGGCAGGTAAACCCCAATTTTCTCTGATTATTAGCTGGAGCCGAGTTGGCCGGGGCCCCATCAGTCCCTAATCACACCTAAATCTTTTTAGAGAATGACGCTGATCGCATTGTCTCTCTGTCCAAGTATCCAAATAAATATCTGAATGGTAGATCGTTGAAGGGAAGTTAGTGAATGAATCACTGTAATGGGCGCTATATTTCAACCTCTATGATGCTGATAACACCATTTTTCCCCCTTGTATTTGTTGCTGTGCCATCACAACCAATCTTTTCCAGTTCATTAATGCCAATATCATTATCTTTCAGGTATTAAGAATGCAATTGATTATTTCACTACCAGTTCCACACGTCAGTGTGACGTGACCAACATACTATCCACCAGGCTTACGAATCATACTAATGTGCTTTTCTTTCCTTACTCTTTGGTATATTTTACCTCATTTTTTCTTGAATAAGTTATCTTTTCTACCATCAAAGAAAATATTGTTACTATTGGTCAGTCCATATATTGTCCTAAAGCCTGTTGCGTCTTCTGTTTCTCTCTTCTTATCTTGAGAAAAACCCATATATATATATATATATATATATATATATATATATATATATATATATATATATATATATATATATATATATATATATATATATATATATATATATATATATATATATATATATATATATATATATATATATATATATATATATATCCTTTTAATAGGATATTCACAGAATTGTCCTAAACACATCTGTTAAATTTGCCTGTCCATCATTAATTAGATTAAAACATGACTCTTCATCATTATATTCTGAGTGGGCCGAGTTAGCAAAGAAACAGTTGAAAAATAATGATCCAAATGAAAAGCTTTTGTGGCACACACCAGAAGGATTGAAAATTAAACCCCTTTATACAAAAGAAGATATAGTTGGGTAATTTATTTTTGTACTCATTATATATAAAACTTTAAATGTTATTTTCATTTTATTAATCTATTTACATGATGCCTTAGATAAGTTTGTCATTACAATTCTTTGAATTATAGAAGGATATGTTACATTGTAAATTTTGTTGTTTAAAAGGATTCTTGAATTTCTTAGATTAGCAGATGAACTTCCAGGAAAGTATCCTTTCACTCGGGGACCATACCCTACAATGTACTCCAATCGTCCTTGGACAATCAGGCAGTATGCAGGATTTAGTACTGTTGAAGACAGCAATAGGTTTTACAAAGAAAATATCAAAGCAGGACAACAAGGATTATCGGTAGCTTTTGATCTGGCAACCCATAGAGGGTAAATATGAATTTTTTTTCTTTTATATTTTTTATTTCTGAAATGCAAACCTTATGGATTCTGCTATTTAATTCCATTTATAATGAGGAGCATAAACATTCAAATTCCAAATCTCAACACATAAAACGTAGAATTTAAAATTAAGAAAATGATTAAAAAGTTAAAAACTTAAAACTGTAACCTGATCCCAGGAAAGTTTTGTTCTAATTGTCTTTCTGGGAGTTGACCTCAGTTGTAACGTTTTTTAACTCTTTTTGTATATTGAATTTTTTATTTAATTCATATTTGAATTATACTGTGTAAGACACTGAAAATAAATGTTTTCTTTAGTACTTTAAATCATGATTCGGCTGACATTTCACTTGTTATTTTCAAGATAATTTTCTTAGTGTTCTATTAACAAATTTCTTTTTTAAGACTTGATATCCTTTTATTCATAAACAAATCCTAGTAATTAATTTTGTCTTTAATTAGTACTTATGTATTATTAATTTAAGTAAAAAATGTATGTAATGAATGAGTTGTGACGGGTTATCTGAAGAAAAATAATATATGTACATTGAATTACTGACATCTCACTTTGATAAGTGATATATCAAGGGTACAACTGTTTATTTGATAATACACATTAGGATTAGGGTTATATTTAGATCTTGATGCTATCTATACATTGTATATATTGATTTCATTAAGTAATTTTTCTAGGAACTATCGGTTATTCTTTCTTCCCCTAGTTATGACTCTGATAACCCACGAGTTCATGGAGATGTTGGCATGGCTGGCGTTGCTATAGATTCTGTTGAAGATATGAAAATGCTTTTTGATAGCATTCCTCTTGATAAAATGTCTGTTTCTATGACTATGAATGGAGCTGTTATACCAGTAATGGCCATGTTCATTGTCGCAGGGGAAGAGCAAGTAAGCTTGTTAAGAATTTATCAATATTATACATACATGTTTGCATTAGCCTTTTAACTTTTTCTCATGTATCCATCAAAGCATGTAATAAATATATTTCAGTTAATCTCTTTCTATTAAATACACATTAGATGGTAATTTATTTCCATTTGGTATATTTTTTTTCCCTTTTTAAATATATATATATATATATATATATATATATATATATATATATATATATATATATATATATATATATATATATATATATATATATATATATATATATATATATATATATATATATATATATATATATATATATATATATATATATATATATATATATATATATATCTTCAGGGTGTTAAACAAGAACAATTGTCAGGAACAATCCAAAATGACATTCTCAAAGAGTTTATGGTCCGAAACACTTACATTTATCCTCCAGAACCTTCAATGAAAATCATTGGAGATATTATTGAATACACTGCAATGGTAATTTTTTTTTTTTTTTTTTTTATCAATTTTTTTTTTTTTTTTTTTTTTTTTTTTTTTTTTTTTTTTTTTTTAATTTTATTTTTAAATGTAGTTTTATTTTAATTAACTTTTTTTTTCAACTACTTTTTGTAGTGACTATTGTCGATATCACTAGAGTTCTCATACTTTTATTAGTAATATTTCTATTTTAAATCTTTTTTTACTTAATTAGATTTTATATTGTATTGTATTTGTGTTCCTTCTATTGCACTTCTTATATATGTAGTTATAACGTAATTTAATCGAAGTTAATATTTTTAAGTAACGATTTATTTTATATTTTGGCATAGGAATGTAAATTATATTTTAAAAAATAAACAAAAATAAAAAAGAAAAATAAATAGTTAGTTATCTTGTTTTAGGATTAGTAAATAAAAAACAAATATTAGTCATGTCTAATTCTTGATTTACTTTTGATTGATGAACATTCACTTCCCCTCTAAAATATAGTCAGGAATTATGTTTTAATCCAGAAATAACATTTTCTTAAATTTTTTAATATTATTCTTTAAAAGAACATGCCAAAATTTAATAGTATATCAATTAGTGGATATCACATACAAGAAGCAGGAGCTAACGCTGTGCTTGAAATGGCCTTTACTCTAGCAGATGGTTTGGAATATTGTAGGACTGGTTTGAAAGCTGGATTGTCAATAGATCAATTTGCCCCACGATTATCCTTCTTTTGGGGTGTCGGAATGAATTTCTACATGGTAAGTGTGGTTATATTTTTCGAATTTTATAGTTTTCGCATTTCTGTCTTTCTTATTAGGATTAGAGTAAAAATGATGATAGTATCTGAAATAATGAAGTATAGTAAGAAATTATGTAATTTGAAATCGTAAGCGGACATATGCATATATCATTTTTAATGCACTGTAACAAGTATTTTGCTTCAGGAAATTGCCAAGATGAGAGCAGCAAGAAGGCTTTGGGCACACCTAATTGAATCCAACTTCCATCCTAAAAACAATAAATCTACTATGCTTAGGACGCACTCTCAAACTTCCGGATGGTCATTAACTGAGCAGGTATTTATGATATACCCACATACTACCTCTTTTGAGAAGGGCTCGTATCTGATACACATCTTTCCACTTAGTTCCATCTTTTATCTAGTAGATGATTAGGAGAAAAAAAAATAGATTATGATACGAATTTAACTTAATTGCTATCATATTGTCATTATGTATAGAAATCAGGCATGTTGTTATATATATATATATATATATATATATATATATATATATATATATATATATATATATATATATATATATATATATATATATATATATATATATATATATATATATATATATATATATATATATATATATATATATATAGCATGCCTTATTAGTGGCTATGTTATTATAAATTCAAAATATCTTCCACATTTCTGACCTATAACCTATTTTGACATATTATATTATACCAGATACGCAATGAAGTTTTACTTTCCACCGACCTCTGCTCTCTTTCTACCTTTTATTAAAATCCCTTTGACCTATGCCCATGTTATTCATCTGTCATTTCAAATTAAATTTATTGTTTTTTTTTATTGTTTTGTGTTTTTTACAGTTTCAAAAGCCCAAAGTCAACTTTAAGACTCCGTCTTTAATTTTTTTCTCCTAACGATTTTCACTTAATAATCGATCTTTCTATACCTTATACCTCTTTTGTTGTTAAAGTCTCCCTAATTTCTGTTTTTTTTTTTTTTTTTTTTTTTTTTCATTAAATTCTAAGTAAAATTTTTTTGGTTCTCTTTTTTATTTTGTAAATAATAATAATAATTAGTGATGCATCGGAGCAGCTCCGGCCTTTTTACAACTCTCTCTCCGGCTCTCCGACAGGAGTTTTATGTATCTCTTAGTACTTTTAAATAATAAAATTGAAACTTTTATTACCTTACAGGAAAGAAGGCAAAATAATTCAAATAAATTTGTATATGTAGCAGTTATTTCTCTGAGGGGGAAAAAATAGTCGAAATTTATATTCCTTGGAAGCAAGAATATATATATATATATATATATATATATATATATATATATATATATATATATATATATATATATATATATATATATATATATATATATATATATATATATATATATATATATATATATATATATATATATATATATGAATGTGTTAGAAAATAAGAGGAAACCTTCCAAAACTGTAAAATTAAAAAGAGCGGTGGATGTGAAAATCCATTAATAATATATATATATATATATATATATATATATATATATATATATATATATATATATATATATATATATATATATATATATATATATATATATATATATATATATATATATATATATATATAAAAATTTTTCCACACACAAGGATTCGAACGCATTCCATTGACAACAGCGTCGTCGTTAGACAAATGTACAGAAAGCTCTATCACCGAGCTACGCCGCCTTCCAAAAAAAGAAGGCATAGTAGAACGGTTTTCAAGCTCTTCTGCTTCGAATCACTGTAGCAACTCGGTATTTACCTAAATCCATAGGAGGGTGCTTGGAACCCCTACTGGGGCTACTATGGCATTCTGCTGGGTGCCCCTGGGTTGCAGGAGCAACCAACCAAAGTCAAGCAACGCCAACATGTCTTATATTGCTAATTTAGTCGCAACAGTTGTTGTGCCCATGTTGGGGTTGCTTGACTTTGGTTGGTTGATCCTGCAACCCAGGAGTACCCAGCAAAATGCCAGAGTAGCCCCAGTAGGGGTTCCAAGCACTCTCCTATGGATTTAGATAAGTACCGAGTTGCTACAGTGATTCGAAGCAGAAGGGCTTGAAAACCGCTCTACTATGCCTTTTTTTTTTTTGAGGGAGGAGGCGGCGTAGCTCGGTGGTAGAGCCTTCTGTTCGAATCCTGGCGTGCGGAAAATTTTTCTCTGTCTTATATTGCTAAATTAGTCGCAACAGTTGTTGTGCCCATGTTGGCGTTGCTTGACTCTGGTTGGTTGATCCTTCAATCCAGGAGCACCAAGCAGAATGCCATAGTAGCCCCAGTAGGGGTTCCAAACATCCTCATATATATATATATATATATATATATATATATATATATATATATATATATATATATATATATATATATATATATATATATATATATATATATATATATATATATATATATATATATATATATATATAGGAAAGGTAATTCGCGACATCATTATTAATTTCTTTTTTAAATTGCTGCTTCCATGCTTTGTTCGCTTCTTCTGTAAGTCCTTTTTCATGAATAATATTTGAACCCTCCCCAATTATTTTCATCAGATGATGACATGTGGAACATTTCATCAAAGCATTTTTCAAAGAACAAAATGAGCCTCCATTTGAGCATCTATTTCTTCAGTTTCTCTTTCTTTTTAGTTTTTAATTTATTTCCCAATGAAGCTTTAATTTTATTTCATAATGTTTATTTTTTAATTTTTTTTTTTTTTTTTGCATCAAGTGGAGCTAGTTTATATTGTGGGTTTAAAACAGTTGCTTGTATTCTATCTTTTCTTTAAAATGACATAAACGTTTTAATGAACTCAAAAGTTGTTCGTTCATTGTTTTAACACTACTATCCTTCTAAGGTTTTGATAAATATTGCAGTGCTTTCACGGTAGGTAAAATCTGCAAATCTGCACTATCACTACTGGGACTTCTGGATTTTGCTGAATTTTGTCAATTGAAATATATATATATATATATATATATATATATATATATATATATATATATATATATATATATATATATATATATATATATATATATATATATATATATATATATATATATATATGACCCCTTATGTCCTTATCTTTTAAAACTTTATATTGTAGGATCCTTACAATAACATTGTTCGAACGACAATTGAGGCGATGGCTGCTGTGTTTGGCGGTACACAGTCCCTTCACACTAATTCCTTTGATGAAGCTTTAGCATTACCTACTGTTTTCTCGGCAAGAATCGCTCGCAACACACAAATAATTTTGCAAGAAGAAACTGGCATACCAAAGGTAAGAGTATGGATTTTTCAGCTGTTTAAAAATCATTGCAATGTCGGAGAAAGCGTATTATTTATATTGACTGTACTTATTATTATTATTAAAATGTAATCATTCTATTTATTCTTCTTTAGACCTGTTAAAGAAGATCATTAAGGGATTAATTTTGTTTTCTATAAAAGGTCTGAAATTTTTCTAGATTACTCTTTTAACCTACGAATACACCAGAGTCAGTTCCGTAAAACTATTAATCTTCAGTATATATTTTTTTAAGTCACCTTTGGTATGGTTAAAGGAGGGAGACCGAATGATATTAATGTAAAAAAAAGAAAGGAAAATGAATTTTACTGTCTATTTTTATCTTTTCATATGATAATAATACATTTTATGATTTTATTTGTACATTTTATGAAAGGTTATTGACCCTTGGGCTGGATCATATATGATGGAAGCACTCACAAATGATGTATACGAAGCTGGAAAGACTATTATTGAAGAGATTGAAGCAATGGGAGGAATGGCTAAAGCTGTTGCTTCAGGTTAGTGTTTGACCAAAGGGAAACAGTGTGAGTTTTTATGTCTTAACAAATGTGTTTACCGGCCTATGTGAACATATAATAAACATTAAATATTGAGGTTTACTAAGGGATAAATCATTTTATTTCTTGATTTTCATTAAATGCTTTAATGTAAACTAATATCAGCCGACATATATAAACAATTTTAAATATATCCAATCTTATTTAATCATTTTGATAATTTAATTGTTATCAAAAAAAAATAAAAATAAAAAAAAAATAGATAAGCGATGTGGCAAACAAGATATTTAAAAGACTTTGGTGGCAGCTATCATTAAAATTATTGGAACCAACCTTCGAAAATGAATAATAATTAAAATTAATCAATTTACTTTTTTTTAAACCTCATTCATGATCAGAAATTGCTAAAATAATAATAGCACCTAATAATTTATGTATATTAATTAAAATTAAAAGGCATTAATGTAAGGGCTTAACAATGCATTCAAAAAGGAGAATCTCGGCATAAGTGTCCGATTTTATTCTACATCACGTGACTATTCCAGATTCGCTGCAGCGAAAATTAAAGATCGAAAAATTAGATTGTAAATCGCACCTGTAGCAAATTTAAAGATTGTTAAATCCAGATTCCAAGATCTTTATTTGTGGGACACTTTGCTTGAAGGTTCTTGAAAATCTTTACCGTGAAACTTCCTGTCACTGATTTTCCCCTTAGAATCATACAAGTATACAAAATAATTTCTGAACAAATACCAATATGAATCCTATTATTGTATTACCGTCAGTCGTCAAAAGTTTATTTAAAATTTAATTAACTACTTTAGTTTAATTAACTACTTTATCTATATAAATTTGATAAGCTATTATAATTATATTTCTTTTCCACACTAAATTAATTTTTCGGGTGATTTTAAATTTTCTTAATAAAATTAAGATAAAAATATATATTAGACGGTTTTTAAACTTTTAAGTTATATTTATATAAGCTATTGAAGTTAAGGTTTTAACCTGCATGTAATTAATATTTACAATTTTTGCATCAGTGGCTCTTGTCTTCGACCACCTTTCTGTTGATATGTAATAATTCCAGTCTTTTGAACTTCGTAAATATATATATATATATATATATATATATATATATATATATATATATATATATATATATATATATATATATATATATATATATATATATATATATATATATATATATATATATATATATATATATATATATATATATATATATATATATATATATATATATGATTATAGGCTGGGCAAAATTGAAGATCGAAGAGTGTGCTGCTAAACGACAAGCTATGATTGACAGCGGAAAAGGTAATATAATAAAGATATTTATTAAAATTTCAACCTCTAAACTTTTATTTAAAATATTTGTAATTCATAATATTGACTCAAAGTATGTTCAGGTTAATGCTTGCATTTTTTTTTTGAACTGCATAACTTATAGGACTGTTTTGAATGAGAAATTTCGATTTTTCCTCTCTATATATCAAGGTCAGCGTAGGTCATTCTTGTTTATTACAATTTATTAATATATTCTAAGCATATATGTTCAGTACTTGGTTTGTGTACCTTTTTTTTTTTTTTTTTCTTTTTCTTTTTCTTTTTTCTTTTTATTTATTTATTTATTTATTTTTTTTTTTTTTTTTTTTTTTATTTTTTATTTTTTTTTGACATAATTGGTTTTCATTTAGGTTAAATTTATTTCCCAGTAAATTTAACAATAACATTCTTTGAAGTTTATTTATGTATCTTTTGTCTTATTTTATATGATAGATTACCTTTAATCGGCAAGTTTAAATCACCGTGATTCGGGACTTTTTGTAAAGAATTACTCTAAATTTCTTTGAGGTGAATCTTTCTTTGACTCTGGAGTAGTAACGGCAGATTGCATGAACAGGTTTATTCTAATTTCAATTAATCCTTGATTCGATCATGCTTTTTACCTTTCCCCTCCGACTACTCTAAGCTTATAAAGAAGAAAACTCTCGTTCTTCTAAATCTTTTTCTAATTTTGTTCAGCCCAGAATTATTGCATGAATATTATTCATCAATCTAAACGGAAGTGCGTTGATTGGTAGGATTTTTCCATACATCACTAGTAACTTTTGTAAATCTACTTTTCCTATTTTTAATCTTTTTAACGGATTTGTAGCAAACATTCCTGTTGAAAAGACCAATCTCGTCGTTCTTTTTTCACCTAATTCCACCCTGGATGCTTTTGGCATTCTTCTTACCCCTGTATTCTGATGTCACTTGTCTTTATCTTACTTTACATATGGTTAGGTACATAGTATTCTAACATCTATGAATTATAGGAAGGCAAGTGGCCCTGATTATTATGGGGGATTGTACTCCTGAGCTGGTGCCGTTTTTCATTCAACTCTACTCTTTATGTCTTGAAAATAGCTCTTATTCTTAGGATTGAAGGTGAACATATGTCCAACCGTTTCCGAAATAAAGTAGTAGCTCGAAAGCTATTACTACCGTCCATTAGCTCTCGTCTGCATTCTGTTAAAATTCTTTGGATCTTTCCTTAACTCTCATTTCCAGAATTCTCTTGAGTTTAATTCTCATTCACCAATATGGCTTTCAACCCTGAGTATGAGTGGTGATTTATTCTCCTATCTTGCTGATTAGTGACGTTTTGCCCTTAAGGATATGGGTAGTCTTGTGTGCTAACACTTGAAATATATAAGGTTTTTGAAACTGGATATCTTATGAAAAACTTCCTTTTAGACCACATTCTCATTGGTTACCGCATTCACTTTGCTTACCCCATTCTAGCTTTCTTTCAAATTTTACCTTATTGGCAGTAGACGGTTGGCAGTTTCTTCATTCTTGTCGATAGTTGTGTTTATCAAGATTCTGTCTTATATATTACCGTTCTTTTACTTTTCATTAATTAACTTTTTTTTTACTCCACTCATATGCGGATAACTCAAACTCTTCATATTTCTATTCCTTTCAAATCTGCTCCCCTTTTTGCATCTAGAGTTGCTTCTCTAATTCAGGATTTTGTGAAATTAGACGCTTTAAAAACTCAATCCCTTAACAGCTCTCTATTAAATTCACCTCCCAACTTTTCTCTATCGATGGTTTTACCATCTGACCATGTGAACAGTGTAAACATACTTGAACTTTACATAAAAAACATTTATCTCGAAAACCTTATATCACAGTTGTTGATAGGGTGGCTTCAAAGTAATATATATATATATATATATATATATATATATATATATATATATATATATATATATATATATATATATATATATATATATATATATATATATATATATATATATATATATATATAATATATATATATATATATGGAGTTCCTTTTGAGCCTTATTTTAATTATGAAAAGGATGGCTAAAAATGAATATAGCATAGTAATATATATTATATTGACTTAAAAACAGCATCACATTGAAATAATCAAATACTAGGGTTCATAACATAAGTTTTTTACATTAATCTTAAGCATTTATCTACGTTTCAACCTAACTAAGGTCATTATCAAGATTACTGCAAAGAAATGAAAAAATATAAATAAGCATAATGAAAACAATAAAAAAGAACAAAATTATATACAATAAAGGTCATAACGATTAATAAACAATGTAAGACAGCAAAAGTAAAAATTGTAATGAGCAAGAAGGAAAAAACGTATAGGAGAGACCTATGACGGAACACACACTTATGTACAAACATACAAAGAGACGAAATCATGAACATGTACCTACTCCATATACATACGCATATACTTCTAAGCAAATGTATGAACACACACACACATTATATATATATATATATATATATATATATATATATATATATATATATATATATATATATATATATATATATATATATATATATATATATATATATATATATATATATATATATATATATATATACACCGTCATAAGAACCTGCACACATGCACACAAGAACATATAAGGAAAATGGAGAGCTATCAAGAGGGTGTGTGATAGCAAAAAGTGTGCGGGCTCTACGGGATTGATGGCATTTTAAATCTATAATAAACTATGAAAGGTGAAGAAGAGAACCTTCTGAAAGTTAAATATGAGAGCATGGTGGAGAAAAAGAAGATTGAAAGCTGAAGCGAAATTAACCTAAGTTTGTATAATGTGTAAGGAACAAATTGAGAGATTATTATTGAGTTGTGGTTTATGATTGTGTATAGGAATTAACCGGGGCCGGGGTTACCTAAAATTTGTAAAGAGATCAAAAGCACTGAAATTTTAGATTAAAAATATTAGATATAAATTTAGCTGAGGTTTATTTAATTATAAGAAACGAGTAGAATAGCCAACATTCACTTAAATTAAGGATTATATGCATTTTCTCCGAAAATTTTTCAGAAAATTACAGACTTTGTATAATAAAAGTTTTAAAAAAGTACAAAAATTAAAAAAAAAAAAAAATTCTGATTCACAATAGTGATTCAACAGGTTTATCTAGGTAAGACCCAAAGGTAAAGTTTGAAAAAATGTAAGATATAAAATTATCAATATAACCTGTATTTATACATATTGTTATTTTATTGCCATATATTAGATTTGTATCATTTAGCTACATTATTTCAAAATTATTATTTTGTTTATACTTTCAGTCATTATGGCTAAAAGATCAGCTTCAGCAGTATGGGAGTACTTTACAATGTTTCAGGATAGACTCAAAATAGCTAAATGTAACATGTGCAGTCAGGAAATTAGAAGAGGATCTCCTGGTGCCCCAAGTAAAAAATTTTCAACCAAATCTTTATGGGGCATCTAAAATCAAAATCCAAAGATGAACATTCACTAACTGAAGAGGAACGGACCAAAGAAAAAGAAAATATTGAAGAAAAAAAAAAAAACAAGAAAAAAAATCATAATTTTCTTATATTTTATTTTATTTAATCCACAATTAATAAGTATAATAATTTGTCATTTTAACCCCGGCAGACAAACCCCGATTTTCCCTGATTTTTAGCTGGGCCCCCCGGTCGGCCCATAATTGTGTATGTAAAAAGATTCAAGTATGCGAAGTGAAGAAGGTCAGAATATGTGCTGAGAACAGAGAAATGTTTGGGAAGAGGAAGAAAGTGACAAGAGAGAGAGATTATAATTGCGTATATTTGAAAAAGGAAAAGAAGACAAGGGGAGAGAGGTGCGAAAAGAAATTCTTTAATGTTCGCAAATGTGAGTGCAGAGAAACCCTAGTAATAGAGCCTATGTAGCCTTTATTGCAAAGTGACACGAAAATTTGTAAACTACTGAAACTGAAAGGAGAGGCGGGAAAAATGGTTTATAGCGGAAAAAAGAAGAAATTTTAAAAGAAGTATTATAGGTGAATTGAAAATTAATGAGAAATATGTTGTGATAGATATTTTCGAAGAGCACGTGTCATTATTATAGTGGAAAAATTGAGAAATGGGAAACTATATATATATATATATATATATATATATATATATATATATATATATATATATATATATATATATATATATATATATATATATATATATATATATATATATATATATATATATATATATATATATATATATATATATATATATATATATATATATATATATATATATATATATATATATATATATATATATATATATATATATATATATATATATATATATATATATATATATATATATATATATAACTTTCAGAGGTTATAGTAGGTGTTAATAAGCATAAATTGGAGAAGGAAGAAGATGTTGATGTATTAGTCATTGATAATAAAGAAGTACGAAGAATGCAAATAGATAAAATCAATGAGGTAAGATATTACTTTTGTTGTTGTTGTTGTTAAAAGAAGACTCCTCTTTATAAGGGTATATGCCTTACTTTGGTAGACATAATACTGCCTTTCAGGGTGCTCCAAGGTCAAAGTAGAGGGTAGGGGGGGTGGGATATGTCACCGCGCACTCTGAAAGCTCACGTTGCTTACGTCAAATAAATTTTGAAATGATTTATAAGCCCTAAATTTCTACTTTTGTATTACGTTCAGCAAACGTCATTTTTTTATATTATTTTATATTTCTCTTATATTAAAATATAAGATAGATATTTAGTAATGTGTAGCCTTTGCTTAAGTAAAATCGTAATGAATACCAGTTTCAGATGTTTCATTTGATACCCTCTTTTAAAAGATTAAACTTGTCACTTTTATTAAACTCGAACCAAAATACTATTTTTAAGTATTGTTAGAAGAGTAGACGAATTGGCAACGAGAAACCTTTTAAAGATTTTCAATTCACATTAATATAAAAAAAATAAAAAAAATTATTTTAGAAATTTTCTTCTTTTCATTTGTATTCGATAGATTGAACTGAATATTTTATCCTGAATATATTTCAATATTGATTTAAAAATTCTTTTAATTTTTCCTTACGCTTTTATTTATTAATGTCAGAAATTAATACATTTCGATGGTGTCCCTCTTCAATGAAAATCTATATGATAATCCAGAATCTGTTAGTTGTGTTAAACGGAATGTTCTCGACATTGATAAACTTATATGTTCCCTTAGGTTCGAAGAACGAGAAATAAAGACGAAACTGAAAAAGCTTTGAAAGCTATTGAAGATGCTGCTAGGGAAGGTGGGAATCTTCTGTCTGCTGCTGTTAATGCAGCACGCTGTAGAGCAACTGTTGGAGAAATATCAATGGCCATGGAAAAGGTTTGATTCTTTTTATTTATTTTTTAGAATTAACAAATTTTAGATGATATAGAATGTAAAAAACATTTTTCAAAAATGTAATCGATATTATACAAACCCATTGTCTAATTAGATGTTACAGTGTCTTTGTTATAAAATTACATTCTTCTACACGTTGAGAGAAGTGCTTTTAAATATATAGAATGATGCTAGAAGTAGCTATCACATGACACCTAAGCATTTCTCTTCATGCGAGAAGAATGTGATTTTATAGCGAAGATACTGAAGCATATTGCAGTTAGATAACTAGATGCTTATATTTAAATTATGTGAATATGAAAATTATGGTTTTTGAAATATGATTTTGTAGTGACAAACACTTTTTTATTTGGCTGATTGTTTGGATTGTAAGGTTTAATAATAATAATTACTAGTAGTACTTAAAATACTTTCTTTTTTTTTATATAAAGAAACTTTTCTTTAAAAAAATTTCTTGAAATAAAGATAGAATGAAGAATTTAGCAAGGTAAAAGATTGGGAAAAACTGGGGGAATTTTTTCAGTTGATTTCAAATAATTTTTTTTTCATTTAGGTTTTTAAAGTACTTGAGGGTCTTGACCGTACTTGAAAGCTTTTCTTAATTATTTTACCATTTCACGCGTTTTATATCTAAATTTTCTAAGAAAGAGAACAAATAATTTAAATATCATTGCTTGAGCATTTTTTAAGAATCTCATATATATAGCGAAGGTATCGGACTGATTTGGGAGACTTATTACTTTGATCATAAAGATAAATATCGTATACTTTCTGTGTAGGTATTTGGAAGACACGTTGCTACAGATAGACTCGTTTCTGGTGCTTATCGATCTGAATATGGAGATCAGAATGAAATCGACGCAGTTGCAAAGAAGGTATAGTGTTCCTTTTACTCCTTCTTTTCGAAGTTTGTTTCATATATTTTAACAATAGACTTAAATTACAGTATATATATATATATATATATATATATATATATATATATATATATATATATATATATATATATATATATATATATATATATATATATATATATATATATATATATATATATATATATATATATATATATATATAGCTATTTAATATAATCTTGTCTTATAATTCAAACATTATCTTATTATACATTTCAGTTGTTTGTTTTTCAAGTATAGTGTTAATTCTTGTTTTATTCTCAATAATTATGTTAACATTACTTCAGGAAAACAGTTTACAGAACTTAAAAGTAATTTATTTTTTTTTTTTTTTTTTTTTAAAACTAATTTTAGTAAGTTGTTAATCTAGAAGTTTTTCAATTTCAGATTTTAGTATTATATGTGTTAATTTGATTGTTGTTTGTTTCCTACAATCTGTTGTTTCATTGTTCTTTAAATAATTTTTACATTTTTTTTTTAGATCGATGAATTTGTTGAGGAAGAAGGAAGAAGACCGCGAATACTTGTAGCCAAAATGGGTCAAGACGGCCATGATAGGGGTGCAAAAGTAATCGCCACTGGATTCGCTGATATTGGGTTTGATGTTGATGTTGGGCCATTGTTTCAGGTAAGTATTCTTTTTAGTAATAATTTTATACGTATTAGACTTTTCTTAGTAATAATTTTATATTTGACTCCTTTAGTAATAATTTTTTTACGTTTTGACTTTATTAGTAATAATCTATGTAATATAAGTTATTCGCCATAAAGTAGTTTCGTTTATTCCTTTTGTTTTATAAAATGTCTTAATTAAATCAAATTTATTTGAAAATTACAAAATCGATTCATATTCTTAAATCAAGTTTAAGGAGACTTGTTAGAATACATTGAACAAAAATGTGAATTATTTGAGGTTTTGGTAAATGTTAATTGATAAGAGTTTAGAATTCTATTTTAAATTAAATGGAACTATAACTAGTATAAAAAAAAGTTAAAACATTAGTATCTTTTTTATTTTAATTTTGAAAGATTGAGTCATATCCTGTGAATTCAGGCACCCAAAATCTTTATCCCCTTAGATTTTCTTGAAATTTGATTGTCTTAAATATCTAAAGAAAGATTCATTCTTCAACCAAGTTTTATCCTAGTCTGGCAAATATCAACCTTTTGACCCATTATTTTTGAAAAATTAACATCTTTTATGCTCTGTAACTCAGCTTTTAATTGGTGAATCCTTTTATATTGATCTTATTTAAAAGTTAGAAAGATGCTCATTAAATATAATATACAGTATTTTACAGAACTGTTTTTGAGTTTACTTAAAAAAAAAAATTTTGACCTGAAAAAAAAAAAAAAAGTATCGGCATGTTTTTATTTGTATATTAAATTAAGATATTCTCAATCACTATCAACCATATCAATCTTAAGTTTTCATGAACACTGTTTAAGAGTTAGTGTATCGGGAAAGTAAGACGTTTGTAAATATTTAAGAAAATTTTCTTAGCACAATCCTTTATTTTTTTAATTCAATTATTTTTATACACATTTAAAATTTTAGATTCTTAAAAATAAAGTTATTATTAATTAGATTGTAACTAAAAATTGTAAGGAAAAAAGTCCTTTGAAACCATCTCTGTTTTTATTTGGCATAGTTTAGACACGTTTATGTTGCAGTTATTAATTGCATGTTGCAGTCAGGAAAAAGTAATGTAAATGCCATTTGGAGATGGATAAAAGTGTGATGGCTTGGGTTCATGTATGTGTAGATGGGAAATTACAGAGGAGTATTTTTTCATCATAATTAAAGAGTATCAGCAATGATAAAATTTTCTGGCCGCAAATCTGAAATTTACAAAACCCTATTTTAAAATTTAGGGTTGTTGTTATTTTTTTAAACTTGAATTGCTGAAAGCTTCTTTAAAATTTAAAACTAACATGTTTTTAAATGTGTTCTATATTTCTTTTAATTAATATTGTAAGAGTTTAGAGTTTAAAATTTTGAAACCAGGTTCAAGCTTGGCTACAATAATTATTATTACTTGTTATTATCATCATTCAGATCGAGATTTTCACTCTGGTCACCATTCTGATGGAGTAGTCATATCATAGACTTGCTCGGTGATTGTTCTCTTATTTCATTTTTTCGAACACTGTTACTTTTGTCACTATCTTTATTGCTCATTCTTTGAATCTTACATTAATCTTTAACTGGGTTGTTTCTGTGAGAAACGGTACTTTCTTGTTAGCATTTATTGTTTGAAAACAATCATTATTAAAAATGGACTTTGTTCTTTTTTTTGGAACTAAATTATTGCTTCTGCCTTGACACCAGTTTCTGTAATTCTATCAAAGTAGAAATAGGAAGTTATTTAAGTGTTTTAATTTGAAATACCTTAAGATTTTAATCTGATTTCAACTAAAATTGAAGGGTTTCAATGTTACATTTCCAGAAGAGAAATTCAATCAATTTTTGCGAAGGTTTTGGTCGTACCTGAACTAATCTGGAATAAAATATTAAACAATTATGTTTCAGACTTACGCTAGGGGTAATTTTTATATTGTGACTAGATACTGTTAACTATGATTAAGATCTTAGTAGGGGATTATTTCTTTTTTTAAACTTTGTTATATCACATTCATTTCACATAATTCATTCGAAAATTTTATTTAGAGAGGAAATTTCAGTTTAAATTATTTTAAAGATATATTTTTATAATTACCATATTATATGGTTTAATATTTATAAAAGTATCACAGTTTCAATGTCTGTAGAAATCGTATACAACAATAAAGTTAATTTACCTTTAATTTTAATTTATTATTTGATTGTCACAAATAATTTCTCTTCCATTAATTTACTATGTTATTTTCACAGTTCCCAGATTTCCTGTTATTTCATCATAAAGACAAAATCTTTTTACCGGTAATGTTCGACTTATTTTAGATAAATGTTTGTAATAGTATCATATTAGTTCTCTCATATACAACTTTCCCTTTCATAACGTTTGAGACTGTCATTATCTCAAGTCTTTTCTGATAATTTTTCTCAGTCCTAGAAACGTATCTTGAATGATTGTATTTTCGCTGTTTTTTCAAGTGGACTAGCCTTTTGGAACAAGTGTAAGACTTTTAATTGTATTATTTTTTATTTAGTTTGAAGTTTTTATTTTATATTCATTAATGAGGTTATCAATATTTCTCATTTTCTGAAATAATTTGTTCATCTTCTGATTCTTAATTTTTAGATTTATATTTTTTTAGTGTCATTATTTTATTTTTTAAGAGTTTTCTCCTTCATTTTTTAGAATTGTCTTTATATCTTTTGAATATATAGTCATTTTGTAAATTTCTGTCACCGCTAAATCCAGAATAACCAAGCTCTAGCCTTGAATCACCTTTAGGTTTTTCATCAGAAGTTTCTACATGTTCCTTAAGCTGAAAAAAAGAATGAAAAAACCACAAGTATTCCCAATATTCTCCATTTAATAGTAAAAAAATAACGATAATGTTTTAATTCAAATTTACATATTTTTTAATGTAAAAGTTGATTGAGTGTACATTTCCAGCGAAAAGAATGATCAAAGCGAATGGGCATAGCCAAAACAGTTTGCCAGGACAGGGTGTAATCTCAGAAGCATAAGTGTTGAGAACCACAGGATAGGGACCGACCAGGGCTGGAATTTTGCCGGGGCAGGGGCTGCCTAAAATTTGTAAAGAGGTCAGAAGCACTGAAATTTTAGGTTAAGAAAATTAGATCTAATTTTAATTGACTTAATTATTATAAGAAAGGAGTAGTATATCCAACATTCACTAAAATTAATAATTATATGTATTTTCTCCGAAAAATTTTCAGAAGATTACAGATTTTGTATAATAAAAGTTTAAAAAAAGTACAAAAATGTGAATTTTTTTTTCTGTTTAACAATAGTGATTCAACAGGTTTACTTAGGTAAGACCCTAAGGTAAAGTTTGAAAAAATGTAAGATATAAAATCAATATAACCTGTATTTATACAAATCATTGTTATTTTATTGCTATGTATCAAACTTATATCATTTAGCTACATTATTTCAAAATTATAATTTTGTTCATACTTTCAGCCAATATGGCTAAAAGATCAGCT
>SEYY01021081.1:160000-210000 GCA_009176605.1 Armadillidium nasatum
TAATTAGTGGACCAAGTATGTCCATGTAAACACTTAGATTAAATTTCTGAAAAGATAAATTTCTGTTTATCTTGGCATCCATTTTAGATTCCAATTCCCAACTAGAAGCAATCAGTGATACTTTCTGGTTTATCTTTGAGGTAGTGGTTTTTTTTTCTAGATCACTTCTGCATTTTTCACACTTTTTCACAAATTCACTTATGTAACTTTGAATTCCTTTCCAGTAATATTTACTAACGATATATTCCCTCCTGAAATGTTAATACTTAAGTTATAATTTGTTTTCATGAAAGTTTGAACGAAAGCAGTTTTTTTTTAAGTCAACTTACATTTACTAAACTAAAAAGAAATATACATAAAAAAATAAATCTATTTATAGTTATTTAAATTAATTTGGTTTATATTCAATTATTACAAAAATAAATAATTTAAATTGTTAAGCTGCTTTTCTCATAGAAAAAAATAAAAATAAAAAATCTTAATTAATTTGTAACTGGATTATTATTATTATTATTAATGAATTCATCTCCACAGAAGCCCATTTCAGTTTTAAATCTATACATGTGAAGTACACGATTGTAATGAAAAAAGAGGTAAATTATCTAGAAAAAAAAAAAACTTTACTTAAGCTAAAAATATTGTGAAGCGCAAAAACCTAAAAATAGAAACAGAGCTAGTAGCCTTACATTTTACAAAATATAGATTGATACGTGTAAGTTCGTAAGGACCGATTATTATTATTATTGTTATCGAGGGGATAAAGAATATGATTTGAGGATTGGAAGAATTAGGCACTTTCCTGAAATCTAAATTTTCTTCATTTCACCTTCCCATCTATCACCACATTTTTTTTAGTTTGAAAGATTTTGTATTTTCTACAGTAAAAATAGTAAAATTAAAATTGTTTTTCTCAAAACAAATTATTTACTGTCCAATATACATACAAAGAACATTATTAGTTACTTATGCGTTAAAAAATTATAATTGATATTCATTTAAATAATAATTTAAGATTTCTAAGTTCTCAATTTAGCAGATATTAGATGAAATTATATGCATTATTCAAAGAATATAAACATAATTTTTTTACCTTAATAGGCAGATATATATATGTGAGTATTCTATTTTGTATTTAAGACTTATCTAAAGTTTTGTTAGTATGTGGAAATGTAAGTTTAGGTGAATTGGTTTGCTTTATCTTATTTTTAATTACACATCCAACTTATGAGTTGATGTAGTCAAATTTTTTTCAATTTCATCAAACTCCAATAAAAAATAAAAACTTTTGGATAGCGGTAGTTATAATCTCTATAAAAACTAAAGATATTCCGAGCACAAATATTTCTTACCAAAAATTTTATTTTGATAAGAATCATTTTTTTCGAATTAGCCCAAATAACAGTTTTCGTGAATATATATATATATATATATATATATATATATATATATATATATATATATATATATATATATATATATATATATATATATATATATATATATATATATATATATATATATATGGTGTATCAAAAGAGGGGGCATCCACACAATTGAAAAAGTTTTTATAAGCAAATGATAGTTTGTGGTTGGATTTATGACAGTAGATACAGTAGTGAATTATAAAACAATAGACGGCAATAACAAAGGAAATTAATTGTATTAAAAAAAAAAATTTTTTTAATTAAATTTTAAACATACAATATATTTCCATAAGTCCGTTAACGAAACCGTTACTTTGTGAAAATGTTTTTGATCATTTTTTATTGTTATTTAAATTGTATTTTCATTTCTCTTCTTATCACCGTCTATTGTTTTATTATTCACTATTGTAAATACTGTCATAAATCTAACATTGTATGCGGCATGACCTTAAATTCAGTTTAAAACATAAAAAATTTAAACTATCAGCATGTTAACTTTAACATTATGTATCTCACAAACTATGACTTGAAGGATATATATATATATATATATATATATATATATATATATATATATATTATATATATATATATATATATATATATATATATATATATATATATATATATATATATATATATATATATATATATAATATATATAATAATTAAAAAAAAAAAATTATTATTATCATTATTATTTAAAAAAAAAAAAACCACCTGATGTAGAATGAACCACTAGTAGGTAAGGCCCTTCTGAAATTAAAATTTTATAAGCACAAAGCAAGTATAAGGGGCAAAATCTTAACAAATATGGAAGAGAACCATAAGAATAAAAGGATACCAATATTAAGTGTAAATTTACATGTAGTTAATTAAAAATTATAGATAAGTAAGTACACTCTAAAATGTTTTTGTGCATATTTATATTTTTGTTGTCAATCATGATCAATAGGCTATTAACCTATAAAACACACCATTTAAACACGGTTTCCATTTTAACACCATGTTATTTCCTTTCTAATTGCTTAATATAAGAATTGTTTTAAGTGGAAACGGAAGTAATGTGAAATAAGGTATGTGTACTTTATGAACACATTAGTGATGGGTATTATAATAAACTCATATGTGTAAAACGTTTGAGGGTGTAGAAAAGAATGAAATGTATGGAAAAGGGTATTTTTAAAGTAGATAGCTTTTGAGGATCTTTGTAGCAGAATTAAAGTTACATGACAGTGTAAAATGTGTTGGTGGTAAAAGAAGTGCCACATATCCAAGAGGGAAGCAGAGTGACAAAGAAAAATTTTGTAAAATGGTTTAAAGACCCATTTCAGAACATTGAAAAGAAAGTAAAATTTTACTGGTTTAAGAGAATTAAAATCGATTCTAATTATGAACGGGTTTGTGAGGAAATATTTTAGACATTTAAGAGCAGGTCCCAGTACTAAGAATAGTGAAATTAAAAATTCTGATAGTTTTTATAAGCGCTTGTAAATAATAATAATAATAACTAAAACAAAAAATTGGAATTACTCAACATTTTATTTATTCCCAAATGAGATTCATTTTTATGATGAACTTTCTTTAAAATTTTTTGAACTCTCTTTTTTGTCTTGACCACATCTAATTGTCCAAATTTGTTATGGTTGTAATAAAGTGTATTTTCTTTAAGCTCATATTTTTTGCATTTCTTTTTCCAATTGGATTGATCTTTAATATTTTTAGGATATTTACCACTTTTTAAATATGAAACTATTTCATTATAGTCTTCCATTTCCCGAAATTTTGGCACTGTTAATTTTGTATATAAATTTTTTAAATTCTTAATAACTATTTATGGTTTAGAAGTATCTGAAATTATTAGATGAATCAAGGTTATTATTATATATGAAAATCTTGGAAAGTTAATCATAACAAATTCTCTAGATTTTCATGAAAGGTTTCTATCAGATAACAAGCATAAAGAAAAATGTAAATTACAAAATTTATTGTTTTACCATTTCACTGTATTTATATATTACATTCATTCCCAAATTTACTTATTTTCTGTAAATGACAGACTGTAACTGTAACGTTTTTAAATTAATTACTGTTGCAGTTAGCAAATGTTTGAAGTTTAGATTACATTAATAAACAATAATTCAGTGAATATCGTCAACACTTGACATCTGCAGAATTTTTTCAAATATGTATTTTTAAGTGGGATACTTCATAATTCCAGACACTGGATAAAAATTGGCTTTACTCTAGAAAATATATATTTTAAGCCTTTTAAATAATATAGTGTTATATCCTGGGTATTACATTGTTATGAAACCTTTAATCTGTTTCATTTTAATTTTTTCCATAATGCAAAGGATATCGTCAAAAGTAAAGTCAGTTTAGGAAGTCTTGAATGTTTTTTATTTTAAAAACTGTTGAGTGGGATAACTTCAGACAGGTTTTAAAAAAAAAAAAAAAATCTTAATAGGGTAAATGCAGGTATGTTGAAATATCACAAAAATACATTTTTACTCTACTTTAGCGAATGTAACATATTACATGTGGTCTACTATTTAAATTACACTTATGTAAAATTGCAAGTGTGTCTATGTGGTTTCCAAACTCAAGAATATATATATATATATATATATATATATATATATATATTATATATATATATATATATATTATATATATATATATATATATATATATATATTATATATATTATATATATATATATATATATATACTTAAATAAATCTCTCTATAACTCATGAATATACAGTACTGAATGTGATAATGTTTTACCACAAAATTAGGTGAATATGCCAGATACCAGATATCTGGCAAATTTAAAAACTGGATAATGTTATCCGGTTTTCATTATCCAGCCAGACATCCAGAGAAAATTACCAGATATTCCTTAAAATTTACATCAATTGCAAATTTAACTTATATTTAGAATTTTTTTTTTGGAATTTTGCTGCTTTTGATTGGAAAAACTTGAATAATTTGAAATATATATATATATATATATATATATATATATATATATATATATATATATATATATATATATATATATATATATATATATATATATATATATATAGTGATGGCATCCGCATCCGCGCATGCGGATGCGGAACATCCGCACAAAAATCAACATCCGCATCCGCATCCGCACTTTCGAAAATTCAACATCCGCATCCGCATCCGCACTTTCAAAAATTCAACATCCGCATCCGCACTTCTCAAAAATTCAACATCCGCATCCGCAAATTAGAAAATATGACATCCGATCCATCACTAATATATATATATATATATATATATATATATATATATATATATATATATATATATATATATATATATATATATATATATATATATATATATATATATATATATATATATATATATATATATATATATGCGAATTGTAGATCAAGAGTGAGGGTGAAGAGAGAACTATCGGATTGGTTTAGCATAGGAGTGGTATTGAGACAGGGGTTTGTAATATCTCCATGTTATTTAATCTATTGATGAATGGTTTACTTAGAAAAATGGAGAGAGAAGGGAAGAGTATTACGTTGAGAAATATGGAGGGTGAATGTGAAGTGAATGTTTTACTTTTTGCAGATGATGCGGCATGTGTTGGTGGCAGAATCTGGAGAAAAGATGAGAATACTTGTGAGAGAGTTTGAAGGGAAATGTGCAAACAAGAGATTGAAATTCAATCCAGCGAAGAATAAAGTTATGAGGATTGGAGGTGGGGATGAGGAAATGTGAAGGGAGGAATTGGTTTGTAGAAGTGTGAGAATGGAAACTTGAGGAGGTGAATGAATTCAAATATCTAGTAATGTTGGGTGGAAGGTAAGGGTGGGACGGAAAAAGGAATAAAGAACAGAGTGGTAGAAGGAATGAAAGTATTGGGGGGCCTAAGAAAAGTATGGAAGAATGGAAAAATTTCGAAAGAAATAAAGATAAGAATGTTTGAATGTATGTGTTCACCTTCTGTATTGTATGTGTGGAAACATAGACGATAAGTGCTCGGTCGAGAAAAAGTTTCAATGTCTTTGAGATGAAAGATTTGAGAGCGATATATAAATTGAGAAGGATTGATAGGATTAGAAATGAAAGAATAAGGGAGATGTGTAAATGGAAGAAGGGTGTAATTGATAGAGAGGAGGAGGATGTGCTAAAATGGTTTGGACATATGTGAAGAATGAAAGAGAACAGAATGGTTGGCAAGGTACGTAGATCCGATGTAGATAGGGAAAGGGTAGGGGGAGGGGAAGGCCGAAGTGGAGATGGATGGATGGAGTGAGAGTGATTTTGATGGAAGGAATTTGAATTTAGACGAGGGTAGAAGATTTGTTGAGACAGAGATGGAGGGAGGTGGTGAAAGCGTTGAAAGGTAAGAATAGTTTTGTTTGTAAGGGAATTGTGGCGGGCACCACCTCATGAAAGTGGGAAAGGTGATAGTGGAATATATATATATATATATATATATATATATATATATATATATATATATATATATATATATATATATATATATATATATATATATATATATATATATCCGCATCCTCATCAAAATTAACATCCGCATCCGCATCCGCATCCGCACTTTCGAAAATTCAAAATCCGCATCCGCACTTTCGAAAATTCAACATCCGCATCCGCATTTTCGAAAATTCAACATCCGCATCCGCATCCGCACTTTCGAAAATTCAACATCCGCATCCGCACTTTCGAAAATTCAACATCCGCATCCGCATCCGCACTTCTCCAAAATTCAACATCCGCATCCGCAAATTGGAAAATATGACATCCGATCCATCACTAATATATATATATATATATATATATATATATATATATATATATATATATATATATATATATATATATATATATATATATATATATATATATATATCCGTCAAGTGCCCAAATTTCATATACTGTTTCTGTTCAACCACTTTAATTTTGATGGAATTATTACAGGATTTATACATGGGCCTTACATGTAGGCCTGCAAAGCTTCAGCCTCAAAAGTAATTTGGTTGGGGTTCAAGAGCTGTTTTTGTAAATGCCATTTTTGTTGCAGTGAGATTGAGAAAAACCAATAAATATTCAAGTTTGTCACTATGTTGTTCATGACAACAAGAAAACTACAATGAAAAAATTTGGTGTTCTTGCTTAGTGTTTTGTGTAGAATAACTTGGCTGCACAATCAAAATGCATAATATATTTTCAATAATTGGTTTCAAAGTACCTCAAAAATGTTATCACAATCAAGATATTCGTAAACATCACTTATAAGAGTATGTTTCACTTGATTATAAAACGTGTGTTCCATTTTGATGTATTTTCAGTTAAGAGAATAAAAAAAAGCTTCTTCTCATATAATAGGTGTGCTAATGAACAAGTCTAGACAAAAAAAATTTAGTTTCTTCATAGGTCTACAATCACTGTATACATTTGCAGTCATATGTGGGGGACCTTACTCATTGTATGGGTATGTAATTGAGCCCCTGCATTGGTCGGGAGTGTGCGTAACCCCCCAAAAAACATTTTTTACTACTTAACTCTATTAATACTTTTAATGTGCAAAAATTGACAAGTTTTAATAACATTTTATGGGTAAGGTGTCCCACATATGGCTTTAAATATCTAGTGAGCATAAACCTTTTGTAAAAGCTGCAACATTATTTTAAACAAACCTGCTCATATGCATATATTAATGTACTGTAAAATTGGGTAAAACTGATCAAAATTTCAACTTTCAGGAGTTGCAAAAATTTGGGATTACATTATATAACTGTATTTATAATTTTTTTTTGAGAAATATGAACCTTTCCGAATATTTTTATATAAAACAAGTATATGAAAATATGCAAATTACTATTTTTATAAAGTTTTTGAAAATTGAAGGTAACAAAAAAATGGTTGAAAACTAATCATTGCACAATATTTAAAAATTCCTATTCATAATTCAGTAGTGCTTATTAATATAAATGGATAAAACTAGTATTATAATGTAGAACATATGTTTTGACTGAAATATTTGACAAAAATCAAAGATATGTATGGGAGCAAAATTTATGCAAATTTTTCAGCATATTCCCTTTGTCAAAATGAATTGATAATTGACCTGTAAGTGGTATATCATCGACATTCAATTTGTTATACTTGTACTTTTCATGTTGAATGCCCAAAAAAAAGTTGATTACCACAAATCCCCTTAATCATGAAACTTAAAAAAAAAAATTTTTTTAATATGTTTGGGCATAACCTTTCTCTACTCATGCAAGAAATTTTCAGAGATTGTATAGTTGGGTGAGATACACACTTTTTATTTAGAAAAATATTTTGTATACCCAACAATTTTGATGCTGAGCATGGGAATTTTTTTTTTTAAATTTCCTGTGTATAGCACCAAAATGGGTGGGCATACAAAAATAAAAATGTGTAACTTGCCCAACTGTACAACCTCTGAAAAAAGATTTTCTTTCTTTATATACCGGTATATATATATTCAAACATTTTGTTACTGTGCATGGGAAAATTTTCAAATTATTTGTTTTTCCCATGCACAGCAAGAAGCTGGTTGAGTATACAAAAAATCTAAATGCATATCTCATCCAACTGCATAACATCTGTAAAAAAAAAAAAAAAATTTGGGGGGGAAATTTTAAAATTTTTCCTATGCATAGCAACAAAATGGTTGGGTATGAAAAAAAATAAAGAAACCTTGTAGAGGTTGTAAAGTTGGGCAAGATATGCATTTTTTATTTAGAAAATTTTTTTGTATATCCAACAATTCAGAGCTCTGTGCATGTGAAAATTTTTTTTAAATTTTCCCATGCAAAGAATCAAAATTGGTTGGGTATCCAAAAAATTGTTCTAAATAAAAAATGTGTATCTTGCTCAATTTTATACCCTCTGAAAATTTTACTTTGATTAGTTGAAAAATATAAAAGTTATTCAGACTTTTTAATAACTAGTTTTACCCCATGAGGTAGATAGTTCTACCATTTCTGAAAAGCATTAATATTTTCTCTTTAAAGAAAATTTACATTTTCTTTAAAGCAAACACTTATTATTTTTTTTTTTAACTCTCCTTATTTGGATTTTTTGTAGTCAATATGGTTTTTGGGGCAGACTTTAGAAAAAAAAATTTGAATTTTGGCCAAAAAAAATCTAATCTGCCCAAAAAGAGGAAAATTTTTTTTGAGTTATAGTTATCATTTATTATATTTACATTTTATATAAAACGAAATATATAAAAAAAAAATTTTTTTTTCAATTTCCTGAGCATAGCACCAAAATTTTATCTCCTCTGAAAATTTTACTTTGATTAGTTGACAAATATAAAAGTTATTCAGACTTTTTTTAATATGTCTAATTTTTGGGTGGACTTTAAAAATGGGTAACTTGTAAATATTTGAGCTGCTAAGATTACATTTGCATTTCATTAGGACATGCCCATGAACTATAAACTGAAAAAGGATCAACCTATCAAAGCTATTCACTCAGCAGTTACAGCCTGCTAAAATATGAAGATATTGATCACTTATACTTTGAGTTTTGATTGTGCAACTGTTATTCTACAAAAAAAAAAAAAAAAAAAAAAAGCTATAACACCAAGTTTTATCTAGTTATTTTGTGTCACATATAATAAGGTAACAAACTTGACAACTTATTTGTATCTGTTGTATCAACAAAAAAAGAATGGCATTTACAAAAATGGCCCTAGAGTCCCAACCAAACTACTTAAGAGGATGAAACTTCGCAGGCCTCCAAGTTAAGGGGAGTCTAGAATGAACCCTTAGGTCACTTAACATGGAATAAATGACCTATATATATATATATATATATATATATATATATATATATATATATATATATATATAATATATATATATATATATATATATATATATATATATATATATATACCGTATATAGACCGACCCTTGCTAAAAATCAGGGAAAACCAGGGTTTGCCTGCCTGGGTTAAAATGGCAAATTATACTTATCAATGGTGGATTTTTTTTTTTTTTTTTTTTTTTTTTTTTTTTTTTTTTTTTATTTTTTTTTTTTTTTTTTTAGATGCCCCCATAAAGATATGGTAGAAAAATTTTTACTTGTGGCACCCAGAGGTACTTTTCTAATTTCCTGGCTGCAGATGTTACATTTAGCTATTTCAAGCCTATCGTGAAACATTGTAAAGTACTCCCATACTGCTGAAGCTAATCTTTTAGCCATACTGACTGAAAGTATAAACAAAATAGTAATTTTGAAATAATGTAGCTAAATGCTATAGAAATGATATTTATAAATACAGGTTATATTGATAATTTCATATCTTACATTTTTTTAAACTTTAACTTAGGTAAACCTGTTGAATCACTATTGTGAATCAGAAAAAAAAAATTCAAAAATTTTTGTACTTTTTTAAAACTTTTATTATTAAAAAACTAATTTTCTGAAATTGTTTTGGGAGAAAATGTATATAATTATTAATTTAAGTGAATGTTGACTATTTTACTCTTTCCTTATAATTAAATAAACCTCAATTAAAATTCTATATAATTTTCTTAACTTAAATTTCAGTTCTTTTGACCTCTTTACAAATTTTAGTCAACCACGGCCAGGCCCTGGTCTGTGTATGGTGTTGTATGTATATATATATATATATATATATATATATATATATATATATATATATATATATATATATATATATATATATATATATATATATATATATATATATATATATATATATATATATATATATGAAATAAGGATTTGAAGAAATGAATATTTCTTGGAATGATCATAACAAATGGTAGGGGAATATTATATTAATACCGATTATATACATGTTATTCTCTGTTTACTTTAAACTACATACATACAGCATGGTTTCAGGAAAGGCACATCATGTCAGATAAATTTATGGAAATGTTACTAACTGAATTGACAAAGGGGAACCAGTTGATAATGTATACCTTGATTTTAACAAAGCTTTTGATAAGGTACCTCATAAAAGACTGATTTTCCAAATTATTTCAATGTGGTTTAGGAGAGGTTGAAAAATTGGAGATAGTGTGTAGTATTAAATGGATATAAATTACTATGGGAACTGGTAGAGTGGGGTTCCTCAAGGTTCTGCTCTACTTTAATGATTTGGATAGGGGAAAGTATTTAGTTTCTAAGTTTACTGATGACACAAAGTTGGCCTATTAAAAATATTGATAGATGGATGATAGTTCAACATGATTTAAAAAACTTGGTTGGGCTAAAAAGTGGCAAATAAATTTTAATAAAAAAGGTAAAGTTCTTCATGTGTTCTCTTTTATTAAGAATTTTAATTACATTCTAAATGAATATATGGATAAAGAAAAAGATTTAGGGGTAATAATCATCAATAGTTTGAAAATGTCAGAACAGTGATTGGAGGCAAAGAACAGAGCTAACAAAGTGTTAATTATGAAATATGGAGGTGTGATCTGCAGGGTTTACATTGGTTATATTGACCATTGTTTGGGTTCCTTTTCTAAGAAAAGACATTAACCCTTTCAGCAATATAGTGATTCATTGCCAGTTTACTTAATTTTAATTTCCAACTGAGATGGCTAAGGACTATTTTGCATTAAATGATTCACAAGTAAACTAAGAATGTCTATAGAGTAACAGAGGAGTAAAAATTTATGGCTATTGGTCAAGCTTAAAGGTAGATAAATGTCATTTTATAACTGATGAGGACTTTTTAAGAATTATTTCCATGACACAAAACTTATTACATTAGACATATTTTCCATGCTAAGTATATTTTTCTTTCAAAAAAGTGTACATTTTTATATGTCAATAAAATGGTTTTAAAGAACTTAGTTTATCTCAATTTAAACTTACTCCAAACACGTGTTAATATACTGTAAGTAGTGTATTGTAGAACAACAAGAATAAGTTTTTGTTTTGAAAATGAGTTAAAAGGATGGTCTCAAAGAATCAGTGATCTTTTCCACAGAAAGCAATTTCGTAAAAGAGATATGATTCAAGTTTTCAAAACATTGTTAGTTGACAATGTTAATGAATATGCTAATGTGAATAGTTCTATTCATTAGAAGAGTGGGTTCACCAGAAGTCATAAAAAGATAAAGGCTTGCCATCTGGTTGTGAGAAAGTATTTTTATATGTTAATTTTTGGAATGGTTTACCACAAGATATTGTTCACAGTAACTCTTTTCAATTTCTAAGAATAGTTTGATCAAAATATAGATGATCAAGGTATATAATATGACTAACTCAAATTTTGGGACTATGTATCTCAGTTCTGACAATCCTTTGGGGGGTATTGGTGTCTTTGCTAGTTTGCATAAATGGTATTTATTTATAGCTTAACGTAATAAATTGCATGCTACATATACTGTAATGTTTTAAAGTTATTTGCATGAAGAAAATTGAAATCTGGGATGAGTGATTCATAGCAAACAGCAACTTTAGTAATTTGTTGGCTGGGACATTGTGATAGACCCCTGTGACTTCAGTCTCTTATTTTCTATGTAGAGCAGGGGTGGGGAACCCCCTGCCCATGGGCAAAATTTTGCTTATGGCTGATATTTTTTTTGCACAAAGTTTTACATATCTTTTGATTTTTTTTATTTTAAATTTAAAAAAATATTCTCCATTTTATATATATATATTATATATATATATATATATATATATATATATATATATATATATATATATATATATATATATATATATATATATATATATATATATATATATATATATATATTTTTTTTTTTTTTTTTTTTTATTTTTATTTTTGCCAGGCACCAATAAAAGGTTCCCCACCCCTGATGTAGAGGATGAGATCACATTTGTCATTATCTGAGTGTTTTCTCTCTCTATCTATGGTGCTTTGTTGGAAGTAGATTTGAAATTCACATTTTACATGATATATATATATATATATATATATATATATATATATATATATATATATATATATATATATATATATATATATATATATATATATATATATATATATATATATATATATATATATATATATATATATATATATATATATATATATATATATATATATATATATATATATATATATATATATATATATATATATATATATATATATATATATATATATATATATATATATATATATATATATATATATATATATATATATATATATATATATATATATATATATATATATATATATATATATATATATATATATATATATATATATATATATATATATATATATATATATATATATATATATATATATATATATATATATATATATATATATATATATATATATATATATATATATATATATATATATATATATATATATATAGTAAATATGTGATATCATACGAAAATGAATCATAATCTGTGACTGAATTTTCGAAATAGAATTGTCGTGAGTTGCAGTAAAATATTTTTTAGTAACCCGTTAATATTTTTCGTTTTATTATTTTTGCTTTTTCTAATATCCAATAAAAATCGGTAAATAGAAAAAAAAAATCAAATTTAAATTTTTTAGGGGCAATTTAGTTACAATCACCGCTGATCTTTTATTTTTTTCACTCTACGGGATATGTAGACTATATACATAGTAAAAATGTAATTAAAATTATATTTAGGTCAATGCTATAAATTTGGGACAATCAAGAATCCATTTTATTGCCACAAAAACAGCAAAATAAATATAAATTAGCTTCTAAATAATAAAGGGTTACTTTGATAATCACAAATATTTTTATATTTATCTATTTATTTTTTATATAACGTTGTACAGGAAAAACGATTTTTTTTAATTGCTTAATTAACGACTTGTAATTCATATGTTTAAAATAGGATGAGACTGTTATCAAAGTTTACCATATAGGGTAAACTTTGCAATTACTTTCAATTAGAAAAGAGTTGACATACGTGTAATACTTATTAACCAATCAAAAATTTGTTTACAGTTTGGCTGATTGAAGAAGAGTAATACCATAATAAAAATATAATTAATATTCACAAAAATTTTTATATTTATCTTTATTTTTATTGATAAAAAATTTTACAGGAAAAATTTTTTTTTTTTTTTTTTTTTTTTTTTTAATTGCTTAATTAACGAGGTGGTAATTTATGTTTAAAATAGGACGAGAATATTACTTCCAATTAGAAAAGAGTTGACATATTGTAATTCTTATTAACCAATCAGAAATTTTTTTACAGTTCGGCTATGGCTGTAGGTTTGTAACGTAAATATAGGGGTGACTTTCATTAGAAATTAGCTTGAAAAAAAGTTGTTGAAGTTTAAATTTAAATTCAAATGTAAAAGGGCTTATCTCCGTTTTGTCTATGAATCTCCCTATCCTGATTATTTATATTGTGCTATATATTGATAACTAGGGTGTGCTACTAACCCCTGCCGCCAGAAAAAGGCCTTTTAGTTTGTTTTAAAAGAAAATAAATATTTCTGAGTACATAAATAAATAAATAAATAAAACGTTATTTTATATATATATATATATATATATATATATATATATATATATATATATATATATATATATATATATATATATATTATATATATATATATCAAAGATAGAGCACTCGCCTAGCAAGCGAGAGACCCAAGGTTCGAGACTAGTCGTTGAGAAAGAATCAACCGTAGCCAGAACGGGCGTAGCCCTTGAAATAATATTTGCCCGTCCTAGGGTGTCCTATCGACATTTGAGAAATTAGAAAATAAAACAATTGCAAAAACTTATTCAAACCTCTGAGAATTTCTACCTCAACCCCTTTTAAAACCTACGGAAAAATTTTGATCCCCTCGCAAGAAACTGTTTATTCAAAATTTAACTAGTATTATCAATGTATCTGACCAAAGGGACGAAATAGACTTCTTTTGCAAACGAATTCCTACTAATTAGCTTAAAATTGTACGTTTTTCACTATTTTATAAGACGCTGTTGAGGATGTGCTGCTTGTTGCTAGTGTTCACATGCAGTTTTTTTGGATATTAGGAGCCAAAACCAAGTACAACTTTAAATTTATATTTCTTTTTTACTGATTAATATTTGAGATTAAATTTATGGTATAAAAGGGGACAACAATCGTAAGCATAACTAGGAGGGGGGGTGGGGTCCAACTAGCACCACCCCCATCCCAGAATTTTTAGTCGATACAATTCAAATATTTTCTGATATATATATATATATATATATATATATATATATATATATATATATATATATATATATATATATATATATATATATATATATATATATATATATATATATATATATATATATATATATATATATATATATATATATATATATATATATATATATATATATATATATATATATATATATATATATATATATATATTTTTTTTTTTTTTTTTTTTTTTTTTTTTTTACTGTTATTGACTGAAAATTCTTGGGAGGGCCAAAGACTATAACTAGACAATGAATATCCCTCTCGAATATTTTTATTTAAAATTTAACTCTACAGATTATCCTTAATTCTTTGACAATTTAAACTGAAAACTAGAGCACGTCTTTTCTTTTTCTCCTTTTTCTGAAATTATTATTTTAGGCGCTTTCAGTGTTCACTACAGTTAGGGACTTTCTTCTACTTCTCAAGATACAGCCGATGAACTTGCCTTTCATTTCTCTGTCCAAAAATCTCTGAGCAGATCTTTTCTCCACAGAAAATGCAATAATCTTTCTGGTTCCTCTTCTCACGCACACTCTGGCAATTTTTTTAAAATGTCTACTCTAACTTTGATTCTTCCTCATTCACTAGTCTTGTATCTTCTCACAACTGCCGTTTTCTCTTCTACTAAAACGGAACTCTTCTCTTAGACCTTTTAACCTTAGACGCTTTCGGAGCTATTAATCCTCTTCCAACCTCTCCAATTGATTCATACCAAAAACATTGTAATTTCTTCTAAAGACGTTATTTCTGCTTTCTCTCTTAGCACCAAGAAGGCACATGATCCTGATAGCATCACTCGTGTGGTTCTCGAAACTTAGGCTTCTCAACTTGCACCCTATCATGATAAATTATTTCCTCTCTGTCTTTTTGTTTCGACCATCCCTTCTGGCTGAGACGAGCATTCATTCAGCATGTACCGAAAAGAAGGACACATAACTATCGTCCAATTTTTTTAACCTTGATTTTCTCTAAAAACTGAAAACATCTCGATTCTTCTAACCTTATGTCAGATTGCTAGTATGGCTTTTGTTAGAAAAGAAACGCTTTCTTTTCTTTCTAACTCTTAATCTTT
Organism: Armadillidium nasatum; assembly: GCA_009176605.1. NCBI lineage: Eukaryota > Metazoa > Arthropoda > Malacostraca > Isopoda > Armadillidiidae > Armadillidium > Armadillidium nasatum. The sequence continues at coordinate 175,787 of SEYY01021081.1, forward strand.
TTCTCTTTTTCATTTCAGTGAATATTTTACTGCGCTCTTGACATATCGAAAGCCTTCGATAGAATTTGACACGAAGCTTTGATTTCTAAACCCCTCCTTCAGTATTTCCTTCTCTTTCTGTCGTTTTTTCCGATTCTTTTCTGTCGCTTTTTTAGCTGCTGTTGTAGATGGCTACCGTTTATTATAAATGAAATGTGGAGTCGTTGTCGTAAGAGAGGATAGGTGATGAAGAAATAGAGAGATCATTAATGAAAAAGAACTGGAGATTGAGCAAATCCTTGAGGAACACCATTATTAATAATTTTATTCCTCAAGGATTTGCCATATCTCCAACTCTTTTTCTATCTTTCATTAATAACCTCCTCTCTATTTCTTCATCACCTATCATCTCTTACTCCAACGACTCCACATTTCATTACGCAGTTTATTTTGGGAAGGCGTTACATAATAAACTCTATTGAAAAGTCCTCATACGACACCCTTTTCTACACAGTCCAGCTCTCTGATTCCAGACCAAACGGCTATGCTCAGTTTTACATATACTATACTGGAAAAGTCTGGAATCTGCTTCCTTTGTCTTCTTTCCTTTCCCAACTTCTTTTAACTTTCATACCTTCAAGCGTCGTATATCGGTATATGTCGGCCTTTAATTTGGACCTCCATAGCATCTTCCAATGTAGGACTTTGCCCATTACCCACCTGAGAACACATTTATACATACAGAGTGAATACTAAGTACACCTACAAACGTCTCTACATACGAAAACACTGTGGGGGAACAAGTTCTCTTAAATACACATTTTCGAGAAATGCACGATAGAAATGGTACATATGGCAAAGACATGCCACACCCGTAGAAACAAGCATAGGAAAACAACATCAATGTTGCAATATTTATTAACATACGAGGCAGGTGGTGGTGGCATACATTATAGTCCCACTCATAGGTGGCCTTCGATCTAATCTCGCGTCTGTTGAACACCATCTCTCGTCCTAACCTATTGCTTCTGTCTGAGTCCCAGTTGGACAGGGATTCTTTCTCTAGCAATCTTAATGTCTCAAACTACAACTTTTTTCACAATTTCCGACTAAATCGAGTCTGTGCCTATATTAACATTAACACTCCAGTGACACGTCTCGTAAATCTAGAATCTCCTAATTTCGACGTTTTATGGCTTAAAATCTGTCTTCCTACTACTACAATTATTTTATGTTTCTGCTACTGCTCCCCTTATGGAACAGATTTTCCAGTTCTTTTCCAATATCTTACTACTTCTCACGAGACTGTTACTTCTTCTCATCCAAATGCTGAAGTCCTCTATTTAGGGGACTTCAACGTACATCACAATGAATGGTTGGGTTCCTCTCATACTGATGCAGGCGGGAGGGAGGCCAAATCATTCAGCATTCTCAACGATCTGGAGCAGTTGATTAGGGAACCCACACACATTCCAGATCGTCCTAACCAATTCTTGAATACACTTGATTTATGCTTCACCACTACTTCTTCTAGATATAAATACACCATTTTCCCTCCTATTGGTAACTCTGACCATAATCTTATAGCTCTTAGTTATAATGCTTTCTCTCCAACAGCTCCACCATGCCCTAAACGTACTTTCTGGAACTTTAATCGGGCTAATTGGGGGGCAATGCGCCGCTTCTTTGTTAACTATGATTGGAGTGAATCTTGCTTTACCTCTGGGGATGCTTCTGTCTTCTGCTGAAAAGGTAGGGGCAGTGATCCTTGATGGGATGGGCAGATTCATTCCATCTTCAACTAAATCTTTTTCTCCTTCAAAATCCATGGTTCGAATAGCAACTGTTCTCTTGTCCTTCGGGAGAGAGACAATGCTTACCGTGAATGGAAAAACTCTCCTTCTCCTATCACTCTTGCTAATTTTCATTCAGCTCGGAATCGTTGCAGGGATGTTCTTCGACGGTCTAAGCGTGCTTTCATAAAAAAGGAAGTGCGCTGACCTCCATGGCTCTCCTACTGATAAAAATTTCTGGCCTCTTGTCAAAAATATCTCTAATAACTTCTGTAAATCTGCCTTTCCTCCTCTTATTCGCTCTGATGGATCTATTGCAAATACTCCCTCTGAAAAGGCTAATCTCTTCGGCCTCCTTTTCTCATCTAATTCCACCCTGCTCGATTCTGGCATCCCTCCTCCTACTCCTTCTCCTCTCAGGTGTCCCATGTCCCTGCCTGTAATTACTCATGATCAGGTGCATGGGATCCTGAAATCAATGAACGTCAAGAAGGCCAGTGCCCCGGATGGCATTTCCCCTCGTGTTCTGAGGGAGTGTGCTTCCGAGTTAGCGCCTGTCCTCGTTCAACTCTACTCTCTATGCCTTAATACTAATACTTTTCCTCATTGCTGGAAGCGTGCATTTGTTCAACCCATCCCGAAAAAGGGTAGCCGCTCTGATCCTTCTAACTATCAACCTGTAGCTCTCACTTGTGTTCTGTCTAAAATTTTTGAAACTCTCCTCAACTCTCATTTCCTGGATCATTTGGAGTCTCATTCTCTTCTCTCTGGTCACCAGTATGGCTTTCGTCGCTCGAGGTCAACTGGTGACATACTTTCCTATCATACTGATCTATGGTCTTCTGCCCTTAGGGACTTCGGGGAGTCTTGTGTGGTGGCGCTTGACATATCCAAGGCTTTTGACCGGGTATGGCATGCGTCAGCTGCTCTCCAAGCTCCCTTCCTTTGGGTTTAATCCTTCCCTTTGCTTGCTTTTGTCTAGTTTTCTCTCAGATCGTTCCATTTCGGCACTTGTAGATGGAGCGACCTCTTCCTCCTTTTCTGTCAACTGTGGTGTTCCTCAGGGCTCTGTTTTATCTCCAACCATATTCTTACTTTTCATTAACGATCTTCTCAACTGCACTTCTAACTCTGTTCACTCTTATGCTGATGACTCAACTCTTCATTCTTCTACTCATTTCAAATCTGCTCCCTCTTTTGCCTCTAGAGTTGCTTCTCGTCTTCAACTTTCCAATTCTATTCTTGCCGATCTGGATGGGATTTCCGGTGGGGACATAGCAACCTTGTGAAATTCAACTCTTTAAAAACTCAACTTCTTCACATCTCCCTCTCAAAAACACCTCCTAACTTTCCTATCTTCTTCGATGGCTCTCCCGTCTCACCTGTAAATAACATTAACTTTCTAGGTCTTAACATAAACAATAAACTGTCTTGGAAACCTCATATCACAACGGTTGCTAAAGCGGCCTCTAAAAAGCTGGGAATTCTGTTCAGGTTGCGAGAATTTTTTTCTTCTGAAGTTACTCCAAAAATTTAAGGGTCTTATTCGCCCTTGTATGGAGTACTGTTCTCACATTTTGGGGGGCTCCGGCTCCTCCTCTCTTCTGGATAGGGTTGAGTCTAAAGCTAAGAGATTAATAAACTGTCCCCTACTTTCTAACTCTCTTGACCCACTATCTCTGCGACGTAACGTTGGCGCACTATCCCTTTTCTATAGGTACTACAATGGCAGGTGCTCGAGGGAATTGGCCTCTTGCATTGCTCCACCGTTGTGTCGTCCTCGTTGCACAAGGGGTGCCCTGCTTTCGCACCAGTTTTGTGTGGATGTTGGAAACCAAAGGCTGGCCCGTTGTGGTGCCTTCTTCTTTCCAGCCACCTCTGTTCTGTGGAACTCTCTACCATCATCTGTTTTTTCCTCCTGTATTTAATCTTTCTCTCTTCAAGGCTTCCGTCTGTGCCCACCTGAGGGATGTGCGTTAGGTCTGTGTTTGAATGTTTTTTATTTTATGTTGTGTCTGCCCCCTCCTTGAAAAAGGCTATGCCCGTGAGTGGCGGTGTTCTGTAAAACAAAAAAAAAAAAAAAAAAAAAGGTGGTGTTCGAAATTAGACCCATTTTCAACAATGCAAGCTTCGACCCGTCTGAGCAGAGAATAACAATAGTCTGTGAAAGACATAGGCATGCGTATGCGTACTAATGGCCTCGCACCGATTGACGATACGTTGTCGAAAAGTATTAACGTCCAGAACTGGGTCTCTGCTCATGAGAGCTTTCAGGTGTCCCCATAAATAATAATTCAAGGGGTTCAGGTCGGACAACATTCCAACAAATGCACCGTATCCATATTCTTTGCTAGCTGTTATGTGACTCTAGAGTTGATTCTCACCTTCAACTTTCCGATTACATTCTTGCCGATCTAATTGAGATTTCCCGGTGGAGCCACTGCAACCTTGTGAAATTCAACTCTTTGAAAACTCAACTTTTTCACATTCTCTCTCTCTCTCTCTCTCTATATATATATATATATATATATATATATATATATATATATATATATATATATATATATATATATATATATATATATATATATATATATATATATATATATATATATATATATATATATATATATATATATATATATAAATATTTAGTCTGTGAGAGTGTTAGCAGACTTTAATTATTACTTTATCTGTTTAGTTTGCGAGAGGTAAGTGGGGGACCGAGCCCTGGTCATGTTGCCTCACGTTCAAGCGCGGTTGGGAATAATCCTTGGAGGTTGTTCTTGTGAATTATTATTCATAAGCTTTCTCTTTGGATTTCTCTTTTGAACCGCCAGTAGCGTAGAGGTAAAATTCTATGCCTTTGTGCTATGGGGCCCAGGTTAGATTCCCCTATTGCAAACTTTAAACTTTGATGTTTAAGGGTAAAATTATAATATCAGTACCCCCCCATTCCACCCTATTTCTACTGGTTTTTCTTATTTTGCTATCATCCATATTCACACACACACACACACACACACACACACACACACACACACACACACACACACACACACACACACACACACACACACACACACACACACACACACACACACACACACACACACACACACACACACACACACACACACACACACACACACACACACACACACACACACACACACACACACACACACACACACACACACACACACACACACACACACACACACACACACACACACACACACACACACACACACACACACACACACACACACACACACACACACACACACACACACACACACACACACACACACACACACACACACACACACACACACACACACACACACACACACACACACACACACACACACACACACACACACACACACACACACACACACACACACACACACACACACACACACACACACACACACACACACACACACACACACACACACACACACACACACACACACACACACACACACACACACACACACACACACACACACACACACACACACACCACACACACACACACACACACACACACACACACACACACACACACACACACACACACACACACACACACACACACACACACACACACACACACACACACACACACACACACACACACACACACACACACACACACACACACACACACACACACACACACACACACACACACACACACACACACACACACACACACACACACACACACACACACACACACACACACACACACACACACACACACACACACACACACACACACACACTACATATATATATATATATATATATATATATTATATATATATATATATATATATATATATATATATATATATATATATATATATATATATATATATATATATGACAAAAATCGCTAGTTACGCCCCAGCCGGTAACATTTATCTATCTTATGTTCTGTGGATAGGGTTGGTGATATATATATATATATATATATATATATATATATATATATATATATATATATATATATATATATATATATATATATATATATATATTATATATATATATATATATATATATATATATAATAAAAAAATGTGACTGAAAGAACCAATGTTTATAAAATTTTTAAAGAAAACAAATAAACAATATTAATTATTATTTTTAAAAGTGTTTTATGGTTCTGTGTTCTTACTTAATTTTTATTTTTTACTATTAAGGTTAAAAAAATTTTTTTTAGGTTATTTCAAGTTTTTTGAAATTTTTCCCTCAACTTTTGATTTTTCCCTAAATATAATAAGGTAATTATCGGAATCTTTATTTACTATATTTGCAATTCTATTCTTAAATTCCCATTTCTTCTTTAAAAAAAGAAAGGCTTGTTTAATCATTTGCGGTAACTTATTATTTGGTAAACTTTGGTCTGAACTATCAACACTTAAATTATGAAGAAAAATAAAACAAAGTACTTACAATAATCAAAACAGGAAAAAATAGAGACAGTTTGAACTTAGATGAAGAAATTAAATGTTAGTGAATTGGTTCGATTGAATCAATTATTAAAAAAGAAATTCTTAGGGGGAAAAATATATTTTCATAAAAAAATAAAAAATATGTACACAGACAGGTTTCAAATCAATATTGTAGGGCCTCATAAATAATCCATGATTTTCAGTTTTACTTTTGTTTGTATTTATAAGCAATATATATTGCATCAATATAATATGTGAAGAAATGCAAGAGTTAAAAAGGGTGGTGAAAAATAAGTAGAATATACTGTGTTGGCATTGACATTTGAATTTTTTTCTCCAATTATGTAAATTTTAGAAAACTTCATTTACTCATATGTATTGGCCAGCAAATAACAGTTTAAAAGACTTAAAATAACACTATTTTTTCATTTGAACCTAAAACTAGATGAATATATGTTGCTTTCTGGAATGTTTAACTGCTGAAAAATTGGTTTTCTCTTCAGAATAGAGCTTTAAACATAAGTCTCTTATTTAAAGAGCTCTTCATTCTCTTTAAAATGAACTAAACCTCATGTCTCTACGATATTCATGAGAGAAAGTAATTATTTCTTAGGGGTTCGCCCAAAATATAATTTCTACAAAATTTTGGGGGTTCATATCTTCTGACCCCCACAACCGATTGCGCTAAAATTTGAGATTTTTATTACTTGTACTAATACTGATTACCATACCAAATTAAAACAAAATCGGAAATGGTCGGGTTCCGAAACTATCTAATCTCATATATATATATATATATATATATATATATATATATATATATATATATATATATATATATATATATATATATATATATATATATATATATATATATATATATATATATATATATATATATATATATATAAAGACTCCAGCTGAAGTGGCACAACAAGCGGTTGACGCAGACGTTCATGTTGTAGGGGCTTCCTCTCTCGCAGCTGGACACAAAACTCTTGTACCAGAACTTATAAATGCGTTGTCAGACTTAGGAAGACCAGACATCTTGGTTATAACAGGAGGCGTCATTCCTCCTCAAGATTATGATTTTTTGAAGGAAAAAGGAGTGGCTGCAATATTTGGTCCAGGTATTATTATTATTATTATTATTATTATTATTATTATTATTATTATTATTATTGAGCCCTACACCCTCAGTTATGACCTCATTTCTCGATACAGCTCTTCTTCTCCCTTCTCCCACCAAGGTGGTGGCTGATGTCTTCTATTATATGCATTTAACGCTCAAAATGTTTTGCCGGAACCTTATGACGATTCCATTGAGCTTCACTGGTATGTAAAAAGACGTAGTCATTGTCAAAATCAAAGATCCACCTTCCTCCTTAATGCCGACTTTTCTTCCCACCTTGAGACTCACACTGACCCGCCAGCTACCTCTAGCGATGGCTCCAAGACGAGAGATGGAGTGGGAGCATCAGCCGTCTTTCTGAATGTATGTCGTCCCATTCTCTACCATTTTGCTCATCTGTTTAAGATGCAGTATTTTGCTATCTCTAGGACACTAGCTCTCAATGGAGCCGAATCATTCGCCATCTTCTTGGACTTCCTTGGTCTCCATAAGTTCATCAATGCCTGTGCCAAAGAAGAAAGTTTTGAATTTTGCGATGCAGCACCCTCACGGGCGGAGGGGAGGAGGTGTTGGGAAATAGGGCAGCGATTCATGAGATCACCTTCTGAAAATCCAAAATTACTGAATTTCTTCAAGAATTCCAATGGGGACTTTACCCTGCATATGATTACTGCTCTCTTCTGAAGTTTTTTCAAGATCTGCTAACACGACTGTTGAAGGAAACACACAGAAAGCGAAAAACTTTCTTCCGTGAAACCACTCGTCAGGACTTGATTTGATTTCTCGCAGTTTTTCTTTAACCCTCAACAGGAGACCCTGTCGCGATTCGGAATCAGCCACGCTAATATTACCCATGGTTACCATATGTCGAGGGAAAATCTCCCATCATGTCCGTTTTGCCTAGTCTATGCATTTTTTCACCTGTCTCAGTTACCATATCTTGATAGGATACCCTGTTTTGAAGACACAACGTAAGTATTCTGATGCAGTAAACTTCATTCCATATAAGCACTGGCTCTCTGACATCTAGTTGAATCTCCACTCTTCGATCCACGTAATTTTTCCCTTTTATATATATATATATATATATATATATATATATATATATATATATATATATATATATATATATATATATATATATATATATATATATATATATATATATATATATATATATATATATATATATATATATATATATATTCTTCCAGAGATGAAAACTAATTTTCTTTTTTGTGGATAACGATATATATAATTGAAATAAAAATATATTATGTCTTTTGAGGACATTAGATAAGTTTTGTTACCATTTTTTACTTATATTTTTATTTATTTATTTATTTATTATAAACAGGAACAAGAATTCCGATAGCAGCCATGGATATTTTAGAACTAATATCTCATTCTTTGAAGAGGAAAACCGCGTCTAATTAATAACTTTCTTTCAAAATGACAAGCCAGTAGGACTATTATACAATTATATATATATATATATATATATATATATATATATATATATATATATATATATATATATATATATATATATATATATATATATATATATATATATATATATATATATATATATATATATATATATATATATATATATATATATATATATATATATATATATATATATATATATATATAATATAGTAATATATATTTTTTCTATGTAGAATTCAAATATTAATAACCTTTACATTAGTTTTTTTTCCTAGTAAGAATATATATATATATATATATATATATATATATATATATATATATATATATATATATATATATATATATATATATATATATATATATATATATATATATATATATATATATATATATATATATATATATATCATCTGTATTAAAACTGATTGAAATAGCAAAAGAAATATGGATCTTAAGACTTTAAAGTTAGAAAGTGCAAATTGAGCAAAATTATATATTTTGAGAAATGAAAGTTTTCCTTTGGTCTTCGACGTAAAACGATTTGAAATAGGAAGAAAAATTTGGAAAATTAAAACATTTTTTTTCCTATTGTAATTTTACTATCATTTTGTTAAAAGATTTTAATTCATTTTTTGCCAAACAATTGTGAAATGTATTTTCTTTCCTAAGAGTAAGTTATATATATATATATATATATATATATATATATATATATATATATATATATATATATATATATATATATATATATATATATATATATATATATATATATATATATATATATATATATATATATATATATATATATATATATATATATATATATATATATATATATATATATATATATATATATATATATATATATATATATATATATATATATATATATATATATATATATATATATATATATATATATATATATATATTTACTTTTTACTTTATACACTCTTAGTCTCCTTAATTGAGGAGCCACACTACGTTCAGGAAAAATACTACGTCAGCAGGCCATATCCACAAATCTCTCAGTGAAGTAATTTGAAATTGTGCTGCTCTGTGTTGCAGCAAAGTTTACCTAATAATAAAGTTATAGCAATTAAGCATATTGAAAAAAAATTTTTTTTTCCTAAATTCTGCGTGTGTGGATGACGTCACATTTCTAACAGTAGTTCAAGTTATAACCGCAAGATGTCACTTCTCATAATTTCTGTAGAAATCTGTATATTTATTTGAAATGGCTTTCATTTTATGCCGTTTAAGTAAATATATTTTTTTAAAGTGTTTAACAGTATAATTTTGAACAAATCGTAATTTAAATAATGTTTGTGTTATTTTACAGTTAAATAAACATGTTATAACTTAAAATAACGCTAAATTAAATTGGCAAGTCACATTTTTGGTAAAGACCTCTAGTCAAAATTTATTCTGGGGCATAATTTTGACTAAAAACAACTTCTATTAAAATTATATATATTTTTTTTTATTTTGCTTAAATTAGTAGTCAGATATTTCCCTGAAATCTGCAGGTTTATGCATTTCAACGAGCCTAAAAAAACTCTATTTCTGCCTTTTTTCTGTATTTATAATGATTTAAAAGTTTGTTTTTTATAAATTTTTCCCTTATTAAAATGAATGTTGGGGCCAAACCACTGGTCGAAATGACCTTAAAATTAAACTATGTTTACAAATCTACTAGCTGCAAAAGTTTCTAATAGACTTTTGATATCTGCTTTTTGGAAAGTTATATGCCCTTTTCTGACTAATTGTCGAAAAAAAATTTTTTTTGAATTTTTGAAAATTTACCCTTCGGAACAAAAAATATTACATATAAAAAAAACTACACCCACAAATTTTTTCAACTTTTCAGGATGCATAGAGGAGGTATATCGCTACAAATTTATCTCAGTACTTTATTCAATGCCGTTTCTTTTTTAGATATAGCCTCTCAAATTTGGCCAATTTTAAAAAAAAAACAATAATTCAACATTTAAAGGGGCATATCCCAAAAAGAACAAATAGTGTAGAATGATGTATTGAGAGAAAGTTGTAGCTTTGTACCTCCTCTAAACACCTGTCAAAAATAGAAAATAAAAATCCTTACGTGTATTCCTTAGCAATATTCCTAATGTCATGCGTAAAAATGCCCGGTTCTTATTATTGGACGGTAGAAAAGTTTTTAGACAGTTAAATGGCAGATAACTACGAAGAAATCGTAAAAAAAGGAAAACAAATTTTTAAGAAACTTCAAAGAGTTAGGTTGCAAAATGAGCGTAAAAGTGCATTTCTTTTAAATAGCCATCTTCACCAATTTCCAAGTAAGTTAGTTGATGTAAAGGATGAACAAGGGAAGATATTTCACCAAGATATCAAAATTATAGAGGAATGGTACCAGGGCGCTAGGATTCCCACATGCTGACTAATTACTACTGGTGCTTCAAAAGAGACCTGCCATCAATAAGCAAATATTCAAAAAAGAATTATAAAGAAAATTTCGGTCCCAGTTAAAGTATCATTTTTTAAAAAGTCATTTCTATCGTTATTATTTAATTATAATACAGTTTGAACTGTTTTTATTCATGAAACTAAAAAAAAAAAAAAAAAAAAAAAAAAAAAGTATATATATATATATATATATATATATATATATATATATATATATATATATATATATATATATATATATATAATATATATATATATATATATATATATATATATATATATTATATATATATATATATATATATATATATATATAATATATATATATATATATATATATATATATATATATATATATATATATATATATATATATATATATATATATATATATATATATATATATATATATATATATATATATATATATATATATATATATATATATATATATATATATATATATATATATATATATATATAATATAATATTTGCTATTCTAACTACATTATATAAAAGGAACGGTCCAGTTTCAAAAAAAATTTAATTTTCAGCGTATATAGCGTATATTTTTCCCGTGAAAAAAGTCCATTTCCAGCGTTTTTCTAAATCTATAACGGTTAGAAATTTTTTTCAGAAATTTGACTCTTATTCAAATGAATGGTGGGGTCAAACCATTTTTTTGGAATGACCTGAAATTTGAATTGTATATTTAGAATTATATTGGTTACAGAAGCTTTTGACAGAGTTTTGTTCTCCAAGTTTTACAAAAAAATGTTTTAAGCCCAAAACCGTCCAACTGCCAAAAAAAAAAAATAAAAATTTGTTTTTGAAAAAGAAATCCACCTTTTCTGACAAAAAAAATATAAAAAACTACAACTACAACATCTTATTTTTGGTGAGTGTATAGAAGAGGGATGGGGCTACAAATTTCTTTCTATACTTAAATCGATGCGATTCGTTTGTTTTAATATATAGCCTCTCAAAAAAGGTCCATTTTTGACAAAATTTCAAAATTCCCAAAGTTTGAGAGGCTATATTTCGCTTCAGGTAAATAGAACTTAATAATGCACTAAATAAAAGTTGTAGCCCTATCCCTCCTCTAAACAATAAACCGAAAATAAAAAATTAGTAGATAGTGTTTTTTTAAATAATTTTTTTCTCCGAAAGGATACGTTTTTTGCAAAAAAAAATTTTCAATAAAAAATTCGTGCTTATATCTTTTTTCTAGGCGTGAAATCAAAAATTTTTTTCCATTATCGCAAGAAATTGGAGCTAAGATTATTCAGCTAAATTTTCAGCTCATGTGGACCAATGGTTTAACCCCGCTATTCATTTTTTTTAACTTTGGGTCCGAATAACTTTGAAACCGTTATAGACTCAGAAAAACGTTAAAAATGAACTTAGAACTTTGGGTAAAAATGCATATACCTTGAAAAAATCAGATTGAACCCTCCACTAAAGTAGCGATAGTGAAAGCGCAAGTTTTTTTTTAAGCTAATATATATATATATATATATATATATATATATATATATATATATATATATATATATATATATATATATATATATATATATATATATATATATATATATATATATATATATATATATAGCGGTAGCGGCAACTGCGCTGCTTTTTTAAGTAGCGTGCCCATCACTGTACAGATAGATATGCAGTAGGGATTAAAATATAACCGAACCAGCTTCTTAAAACATTTCATAACAGTGATTAGTTATTGAGAGCTTTTGTTTTGAATTGACGTTAAAAAAAATGGAATAGAAGAGAAGGAGACACTCTTCATCCTCAGTAATAATAAAAATTGTTGAACCTACCAAAATGGAGCATTCTTGTAACACCTGGGTGACAAGCTTTCATATATATTCTTAAGGATTGCATAAACTCACATTAAAAGGAAAAATATTCTAGTAAAAGACTCTGTTGAAACATTTGCATTATAGGAAATAGTATTATAGAAAAAAACATTTATCACCTTCAAGCATTGCATTTTTGTTATTATTTATTTTTGTTTTCTATCTATTGTCTAACATGAATACTATAAAACGTGGATCAGTCGCAGTATTAAACTAACGTTCTCAAGAGTGGATGGTTATTCCGCCGAATTCAATTATGATAATCACTTCCTTTTCGGATGATGAATGTTTTTTTTCACTGCTATTGACTTTCGATACACAAAGCTACTTTTCTTCATTTTGATTTAGTGATAAACTTTTATATCTGATTCATCTCATATAACAACGTATAGCATAGGGTGCATATTTTTAATTCTTCGAAATAGATCTTTATTAATAATATATATATATATATATATATATATATATATATATATATATATATATATATATATATATATATATATATATATATATATATATATATATATATATATATATATATATATATATATATATATATATATATATATATATATATATAGACGTCATTTTAATGTAGATCTATATTTTTTCGGGTTCTTTTTTTCAGTTGGTATTGGCACAGTTGGTAATCCGGGTTTGTTTTGACATCTCTGTGCACGTCACCACTCGTGTTGTTGGAAGTATATTTATATATTTTTCCTTTAAATTTAATGTGTCAAATACAATTCTAGATTTAAAATATTAAATAAATTGTTAGGATGGTAAGTCACCTTACTTTCAGTATTATAATTATGGGGACCTTTATCTATAAAAGACTTATTCAAGTAATGATACTGGGGATTGATTGTCTAGCAGATCTTAGCCATCTCATTTGAAGAAATGTGAAATACATATATTAAAAGAAATACTTAGTATTACGAAATAAAAAATTTAATTTCCACTTAATCAAAGGTTATACTTGATCAAGTTATAGATTAACAATTAAAAAAAAATTAGATTCTTAAATCCAAATAGAAAATAAACCTTCCTATTCAAGTCACTATAATCAAATAATACAAAATATTGGTAAGAGATAGTTTAAAGCCATAAGGACCTATCAATACTTTATCCATAATCACAAAATTAAATGCATATAGTACAAAATATTGGAGAGAGACAATGTAAAACCATATGGACCTATCAAGACTTTATCTGTCAAAATGAAATATTACCACTTATTTTGAAAGGTAATTTGCAATGCAGTAATCATCTAAATAATTGATCTTTAGTTCAAAGTTTCGTATGCAATATTCAAGTAAATAAAATAGTCTGGGAGAAGCTTGTTCCATCCAATTTATATAAAAGTCACCAAATTTATTAAAAAAATAAAAACGAAATGACTGGCATTAATTAGAAAAAATAGAGATAGTAACAAGTCAATGGTTTACAAACACTTTTCTAGACACATTGAAGTAAATAATTTGGTTATTTAATTTATAGTATATCATATGGATTAAATATATAATGGCAAATAACTATACTTAAAGGTTTGTTAGTATATATATAATATATTATTATATATATATATATATATATATATATATATATATATATATATATATATATATATATATATATATAATCATGATGGGTAATAATAGATACAAATTATATATTATTAGCGATTAAATTTGACTATAGTTTAAATTATCACATGCAGGTTAATTATATTACCATTCTATTAATTATGTTTAGCCATGGTAAATTTTATGATAACTACTCAATTCATATATTTATCCTGTAGTAGTAGCTCATAGTGAAAAAGTATTGATATATCAAATATTTTAAAAATATATCAAAATGAGTATGATTGAGTAAAATAAGTAAAATATATAATTGGCCTCTCTCTCTCTCTCTCTCTCTCTCTCTCTCTCTCTCTCTCTCTCTCTCTCTCTCTCTCTCTCTCTCTCTCTCTCTCTCTCTCTCTCTCTCTCTCTCTCTCTCTCTCTCTCTCTCTCTCTCTCTCTCTCTCTCTCTCTCTCTCTCTCTCTCTCTCTCTCTCTCTCTCTCTCTCTCTCTCTCTCTCTCTCTCTCTCTCTCTCTCTCTCTCTCTCTCTCTCTCTCTCTCTCTCTCTCTCTCTCTCTCTCTCTCTCTCTCTCTCTCTCTCTCTCTCTCTCTCTCTCTCTCTCTCTCTTCTCATTAGTTTATTTTTTAATAATATATAAATTTATATTATTAATATTTAGTAATTAAGTTCACAAATTAGTTTTTCACTTGTTTTAAAAAATTTAAAGGTAAGTATGCATAGTTCGTCTCTTACATGGTAATTAATTGTTATTCAAAATATAAACTGAAAAAAAATAATAAAATGGGGTCAGAAAATCAAATTAGCTAATTTAAAATTCACTTAAGGTAGTAAAAATAGATTTTGAACATCATTAAGCATGGTTTTCATCACTAACTTAAACAGTATTAGGTAAGAAATTGGGCAGAGGACGATAATTGAATTATATATCGAAACTAATCTAACAAACTAGTTTGACTTAAAGGGTAATTGTATGCTAATGGCCAGCAAATAGACCTAACCTAAATAAAAAATAAATAAATAAAAAGTTGCTAAAATGTATTTCAAATATCTAGCAATAACATTATGAAATATTGATGTATTAATATCGATAATTTTTGCAATGTCATTCTCTGCCTATATGGTTATAAGGCATAAGCATGTTTGGTGTAGTCATCCTAATTATGTCATTTTATAACAGGATTTTTAGTACTTTAATTATTTTTAAATTTATTTTAATTATTTTTTAAATTTATTGAATTTGATTCAGACCCAATGTTTGGTGTTTTTCTTCAATATATAATACATTTCCAGTTTATATTATGAATAACTACTAAGTACCAGGTGAGAGATGAACCATGTATAATTACCATTTTAACTTATAAATTGCTAGTTGATTCTTCTTTATCTTCACAATTTTAAAATGTCATTTTAATTAAATGGTATTGTTCTATATAAAATAAAATCAAAATTTACTTAATCCTAAAAAAATAAGACTACTATTTGCATGTTGCTTCTTCTAAACATGTAGCACTGTACAACAAATTAAAAAGTGTCAAACATTATTGTTATATGCTCTGTGCAAACTCAAACTGTAAAATGCAAATTGTGAAATAAAAAGTAGTTGCTACTTCCTAATTAGTTCTTGGCAGCTTGCCACCTTGTTTAATGACCAAAATTTATTACTGTCAGAAAAAATATTTAAATTCACAATCAGAAAACAAAATATTGAAGTATCGATTATGATATTGATAAAAAGTTATAATAATTATGAAAATATCAAAGCTATTTTTGGAAATTAATAATTTTTGGCCATCCCTACTATCAATATATTGTAAATGAATCTTACTCAACAAGTTCCTGCTACAAACTATTCCAAAAATTAACAACTATTGCTAAATGCTTTTATATATATATATATATATATATATATATATATATATATATATATATATATATATATATATATATATATATATATATATATATATATATTATTTAACTTTCTCATCATGTCCTCTGGTTTCCATCCATGGTCTATTTCAAAAGAATTGGTTATCTTCAAATTATTAAGAGATCTAAATATTTTGTAAACTTGTTCATATCCCCTCTAAAAAATTATCTTTCAAAAGAAAATGTTCCTAACTCTCAAGATTTTACTTGCTATGATAATAGCAATTATATTGCTATAATAAGTAAAAAGTTATAGTCATGAAATATTAAGTAATTCTGTATGTTTTTATCCAGATCCTGTATAGCCTATACCTAAGTACAAGAATACGAAGGTATATTGTTAAACTTCTCATATCATGGTAAAGCTGTTTAAAATGATAACAATAGTTACAAAATATTTCTTTAAAATATAAAAGTTACAGTAATATCTTTACAAATAAAACTGAATTACTAAATGTGATCATTATTGATATTTCAGTGTTTCCCAACTACTCGCTGATTGGGAGGTGTAACAAAGACATACCCCCTGAAAAAATGTATGTAATCCAAGCATTAGTTTATGTGTTGGGCCTTGATCCCTACCTAACCTGTGAATCATTGGGAAATATTTAAAATTTGAAATATCAAATGTTTGCTATTCCTTATATAAATGATCAATATATATATATATATATATATATATATATATATATATATATATATATATATATATATATATATATATATATATATATATAATTTTTATTTTGGTCTTTTAATTAAAATTACAATTACAATGCAAACTAATTTTAAAGGTTTAAAATAAATGTAATTATTTATAAATTATATATTATATATATATATATATATATATATATATATATATATATATATATATATATATATATATATATATATATATATATATATATATATATATATATATATATATATATATATATCTCACTTTCTCACCAAGCTCATGTAGCCGCAGAATGCCTGTCAGTAATCCTGCACGAAATCCCTCCATCATTGTCTATCTTCGTATATTCTCATCTCCTCCACATCCTTGATGTCTCCCCCTCTCCCCTCAATTGCCATCCTGATGTTATCTTTCCATCTAATTCTCGGTCTTCCAACTCCCCTCATTCCCATCGGCCTCCATTCATAAAATCTCCTCGGATACCTGTCCTTCATCCATTCTCTTCACATGTCCAAACCATCTCAATTGTCCCCTCTCAATGAATTTTAATATGCTTTCCACTCCTAATTCCTCTCTTATATCCTCGTTTCTTCTTCTATCCCGTCTCGTCACACCCATAATCACCCTCAACACCCTCATTTCACATGACTGGATTTTACTTTTTTCTCTTGTACTAAGGGCCCAAGCCTCATATTCATACAACAGTATTGGTCTCAGGATACTACTGTATATTATGGTTTTTTCTTACCTTGTGACATTTCTATCCTTCATCAGCGGATATAAGGATATCAGTGCGCAATTTGCCACATTTTACATCCAGTTCACGGCTTATACTGTTCTCAGATCCGAAACACACTCCCAGATATTTAAAGTGATCTGACTGCTTCAGCGCTCTGCCACCCACTCTAACGTTCAAATTTTCCTGCACCTTTCCCATCCCCATAACTTCTGTTTTGTCCGCATTTATCCTCATTCCAACTGCATTCAGAATGTCATTCCAAACTCCAATCATATCTTGTAAAATTTCCTCAGTATCAGCGAACAAGGCCAGGTCGTCTGCGTACCCAAAAATTTCCCCATTTACTCTTCTTTGTGCCATCTTTCCACAATAGTCCATAAATATTATGAACAATATTGGGGGAGCACACTACCTTGCTTTACTCCTGTAAATATATATATATATATATATATATATATATATTATATATATTATATATATATATATATTAGGGTTGGCCGGCACCGCGGTGCGGTGCGGTGCGGTGCGGTGCGGTGCGGTGCGCAACGCATTTTCAGCAACCTGGTGCGGTGCGGTGCGGTGCGAAAGAAAAATTAAAAGTGCGGTGCGGTGCGGTGCGCAAAGGAAAATCAACGGTGCGGTGCGGTGCGGTGCGTGGTGCGGCCTCTGGTGCGCACCGCACCGAAGTTGATGTATCCTGCGATAATCATCTGTTTGTCAGATTTTATTATATATATATATATATATATATATATATATATATATATATATATATATATATATATATATATATATATATATATATATATATATATATATATAATTGAAATTGTTCATATTTTCAAGGTATCATGACAGAAGAGTTAAAGTTAATATCTTTATTCCACCTTCCTCACTTTCCTCTCGAAATTTCCTCGACAGAAAAATGAAATAGATTGTAAAAAGACGTGTCTCACTATCCTGTTTCATTGAAGGAGGTATGCGATAGTAGAGTTCAATAGAGCAGTGCTGTTGTAATGAGCGATAGAATGGAAAGTAACAGAACTTTGACGTGCGCAAAGAGATTGAGAGAATTAGTGTGAAAGAACTGAAAAGACTTAGATTCTATCTTTTCAAGAGCAACATGAGTGGGACTATCCCAGATGTGTGAAACGTACTCCATACAGTGAAAACAAGACACCTGTGAAAAGTAAACAAATTTCAAAGGAGCTCCAGAATATTAAACATCATAGAAGATTGTTTTCATAGAGAAGTATTGTAATTCTTTAAAGAAAGATTACGAGAAAAAGAAATAGCGAGAATAATTAAGGACAGACGAAAGTTTGAGTGGCGATGTCAGAATTGTGAATTGTATCGAGTAGAAAGATGGAGGATCAGAGTTTTGGTGATGGAAAATTCCCATGTTTTCTCTCCCCTCTG
Source organism: Armadillidium nasatum (assembly GCA_009176605.1). Taxonomy (NCBI): domain Eukaryota; kingdom Metazoa; phylum Arthropoda; class Malacostraca; order Isopoda; family Armadillidiidae; genus Armadillidium; species Armadillidium nasatum. The sequence continues at coordinate 195,308 of SEYY01021081.1, forward strand.
AGAGAAAGACCAGAAGATGACTACTACAGGGTCACTCTCCTAGCATTAATTAATTGTTGTTGAGTATATATATATATATATATAGGGTATATATATATATATATATATATATATATATATATATATATATATATATATATATATATATATATATATAAAGGGTGGTTAAATTGTATGGGCCGATGTTGAATGTGAACCACACCTAAACGTCAAGTTTTTTACATGCATTTCATTTGACTTTTTTCAATTTCAGACTTACTCAATTTGAACCATGGAAAGATACACAATGGAGCAACGTGTTAAAGTTATTCAGGCTTATTATGAAAATGGGCGTTCAAATCAAAATGCATATCGTGCACTTCGTGATTTTTTTGGTCAATTTAATCGTCCAAATGTGCGTACAATCGGAAAAATCGTGAAAAAATTTGAGCAAACCGGGTCTGTAGGAGATTTGAAAAGACCAGTGCATGCTCGTACAGCTCGTACTGCAGAAAATATTGCTGCTGTTCGCGATAGTGTGGCTGAGGAGCCATCCACTTCAACTCGTCGTCGTGCCCAACAATTGCACCTCTCACGCTCGTCGTTGATGAACATTATGCATAAAGACTTGCATTTAAACGCTTACAAGGTGCAATTGACTCAAGAACTAAAGCCTCTTGACCATACAAAACGTCGTCAATGGTCAGAATGGTGGCAAGAAATGGCAACAGTGGATGATCAATTTTCGAGGAAAATCATCTTCAGTGATGAGGCACATTTTCACCTCAGTGGATTCGTCAATAAGCAGAATTGCCGCATTTGGGCGAATGCTAATCCAAGAGTGATTGTCGAAAAACCAATGCACCCACAAAGAGTGACTGTTTGGTGTGGTTTATGGGCTGGCGGCATCATCGGGCCGTATTTTTTCCAAAATGAGGCCGGTCAGGCAGTTACTGTGAATGGTGTTCGCTATCGTGAGATGATAACGAACTTTTTTATGGCACGAATTGGAAGGTATGGATGTGGACGATATGTGGTTTCAACAGGACGGTGCCACTTGCCACACAGCTAACGAAACAATGGCTATTTTGCGCGACAAATTCAATGGCCGTGTTATCTCACGTGGTGGCGATGTCAATTGGCCGCCAAGATCATGTGATTTGACACCGTTGGACTTCTTTCTTTGGGGTTATTTGAAAGAAAAGGTGTACGTCGATAAGCCAGCAACAATTCAAGAGCTAAAGGATGAGATAATTCGGCACATTAACGGCATAGAACCCCAATTATGCCTCAGCGTCATCGAAAATTTGGACCATCGGATGGAGGTGTGCCGCCGAGGTCGCGGCGGCCATTTGGCCGATATTTTGTTCCATACATAATTGAACCATACCATATTATCATAATAAAAAGAAATGACAATAAATTCCTAAGTAATTTGTGTTTTATTCAAAATCAACATCGGCCCTTAAAATTTAACCACCCTTTATATATATATATATATATAATATATATATATATATATATATATATATATATATATATATATATATATATATATATATATATATATTATATATATATATATATATATATATATATATATATTAATGAAACTCAAGTGCCTGAGTGTTCTGAGAGCAAACCCTACTCTGTTTCCTCCTACTGTCTCTATCCTCAATTTTCAGCCAAAGGCGGATTGTTGCGCATATGTGCGCAACGATGTTGTCCTTTCTCGTGTCTCTAATTTGGAGTCTTCTGAATTCTTTACTTTATGGCTTAAACTTTCTTGCAACTCTACAACTAAATTCATTTGTTCTGTCTACTTATCTCCTAACTCTACAGACTATCCAAAATTCTTCGACTATCTTAACTCCAAAATAGAACACATTCTTCCTTCTTCTCCTTTCTCTGAAATCATCATTTTAGGTGATTTCAATGTTCACCACCGCCAATGGCTTTCATCTAGTTCTCATGATCCAGCTGGTGAACTCGCCTTCCAATTTTCTATCCAGAACAACCTTGAGCAGTTGGTGCAATCCCTACCCTGATCCCTTGGTGATGAACCCAACATTCTAGATCTTTTCCTAACTTCTTAATCCTTCTCCTTATACTGTTAAACTCTTTCCTCCTCTGGGTTCATCCGATCACCTTCTTATCTCTGTATCTTGTTCTGTCTCTTCAAAAGAAAGCCCCCGCCTTCGGCGAGGAGACGTTTATGGCATTTCGGTGCCACTAACTGGTCTGACTTGCGGTCGTACTTTTCTGATTTTCCATGGAATGATTACTGTTTCCGTGGGAGGGGTCCCTCGGAGTGTGCAGAGCGCATAACCGAGGTGATTCTCTCTGGCATGGAGGCGTACATTCCATATTCTTTCCCTTCTACTAAACCTAACAAACCTTGGTTTAACTCTGCTTGTTCTCGTGCTATTCGCCGCAGGGATGCTGCCTTCAGGGATTACCGTCGTCTTCAAACTCCAGAAACTCATGCAACTTATATTTCATCCCGGAATCGTGCAAAATCTATTCTTCGTAACACTAAAAACTCTTTTCTCCGTAGAAAATGCAATAATCTTTCTGGTTCCTCTTCTTCGCCTTTCTGGCATTTTGCAAAAAATGTCAACTCTAACTTTGCTTCTTCCTCTTTCCCTCCTCTAGTATCTTCTGACGGTTCAACTGCCGTTTTGCCTTCCTCTAAAGCTGAACTCTTTGCTCAAACTTTTGCCTCTAATTCAACCTTAGACGATTCCGGAGCTATTCCTCCTCCTTCAACCCCCTCTAACTCATTTATGCCTAAAATTGTAATTTCTTCTAAAGACGTCATTTCTGCTCTCTCTGAGCTTAACACTAAGAAGGCGTACGGTCCTGATGGTATCCCTCCTGTGGTTCTCAAAACTTGTGCTTCCGAGCTTGCACCCTGCCTTGGTAAACTATTTCGTCTATGTCTTTCTACTTCAACCTTCCCTTCTTGCTGGAAACGTGCGCTCATTCAGCCTGTGCCGAAGAAGGGGGACCCCTCTCAACCCTCTAACTACCGTCCTATTTCTTTAACCTCCGTTCTTTCTAAAGTTTTCGAATCTATCCTTAACAGGAAGATTTGGAAACATCTCAATTCTTCTAATCTTATCTCTGATCGCCAGTATGGCTTTCGTAAGAAACGCTCTACTGGTGATCTTCTTTCCCTTCTCTCTGACTCTTGGTCCTCCGCTCTTCGGCATTTCGGTGAATCTTTTGCTGTCGCGCTGGACATATCGAAAGCTTTCGATAGAGTCTGGCACAAAGCTTTGATTTCTAAACTTCCCTCTTTCGGAATCTATCCTTCTCTCTGTGACCTTCTCTCTGATTTCCTTTCCGGTCGTTCTATAGCAGCTGTTGTAGACGGCCACCGTTCATTCCTTTAAATCTATTAATAGTGGTGTTCCTCAAGGATTCTGTCCTATCCCCAACACTTTTTCTACTTTTCATTAATGACCTTCTCTCTATTACTTCATCTCCTATCCACTCCTATGCTGATGACTCCACCCTTCATTACTCTTTTCAATTTGAAAGGCGCCCCTCCCAACAACAGTTATAGACGCAAGGAGGGTAGCCTTGGAGCAACTAACCTCTGATCTTTCTCGTATTTCAAATTGGGGCAGAGAAAACATGGTTGTTTTCAATGCCTCAAAAACTCAATTCCTCCATCTCTCTACTCGACACAATCTTCCACACAACTATGATATCTTCTTCGAAAACACTCAACTCAAACCTTCATCTGTTCTTAATATTCTCGGTGTTTCTTTTTCTCGTGATCTTTCTTGGAAAGATCACATTACCTCTCTTTCTAAACAAGCTTCTAAGAGGTTGGGTGTTCTGAGGCGCCTTCAGTATTTCTTCACGCCACCCCAGTTGCTTGCTCTGTATAGGTGTGTTGTTCGCCCTTGTATGGAGTATGCTTCGCACATCTGGGGTGGTTCCACACATACAGCTCTCCTTGAGAAGGTGGAGTCTAGGGCTTTTCGTCTTATCAACTCTCCTGCTCTTACTAACTCTCTCCAATCTCTTTCTGCCCGTCGAATTGTTGCGTCACTCTCTATACTATCGCTATTACAATGGACACTGCTCTTCTGAACTCTCTCTCGTCGCATACCTCCTCCATTGAGAAGGGCTCGTGCGACTCGACTTTCTACACAGTCTCATCCTTTCTCTGTCCAACTCTCTGACCCCAGACTTAACCGCTATGCTCAATCTTACATGTACTCTACTGGTAAAGTCTGGAACACACTCCCTTCATCTATTTTCCCAACTTCCTATTGACTTACACACTTTCAAACGCCGTGTATCAGGTCATGTCGGCCTTTAATTTGACCATGTTCCGACTTTCCCCCAACTCTGGTGGAAATTTTAGTAGGCCTCTGGCCTTTGCCCACCAGAGGTATAATATATATATATATATATATATATATATATATATATATATATATATATATATATATATATATATATATATATATATATATATATATATATATATATATCTCGGTGCCGTGGTGCGCTGATTTCGGTGCGGTGTGCGCTTAGTTTAGCTTTTGGTGCGGTGCGGTGCACTGCATTTTGCTTCCGGTGCGGTGCGGTGTGGTGCGCAATAAACGCCAACTGGTGCGGTGCGGTGCACGACGACCTGGTGCGGTGTGGTGCGGTGCGGTGCGGAAAATTCCGGAGCTCGGCCAACCCTATATATATATATATATATATATATATATATATATATATATATATATATATATATATATATATATATATATAAGTTTAAAGTCTGCTATAATACTCACAGACTATTTCCATATAGAAAATTAATGTCCGGTATTAGACTTGAACCAGCAACCTTTAAGATGGTAAGTTTTGCATGCTAACCACTAGGCCATGGTGGTTCAAAAGAAATTACATTGGAACTGCTCATGATCTACAAACATTACGTCAATCCCAAAGGACTCCCCTGACTCCAACAATGTAAAAGATCAATAAAGTTTAAAGTCCACTATAACTCTCACAGACTATTTCCATATAGAAAATTAATGTCTGCTATTGGACTCGAACTTTTGCCTTAGTTGTGATAGGAAGAGTCATTTGGGATCGGCATCATGACTGTAGATCATGAGCAGTTCCAATGTGATTTCCTTTTGAACTCACATGGCCTAGTGGTTATCATGCAAAATTTACCATTGCTGATTTGAGTCCAGTAGTAGATATTAATTTTATATATATATATATATATATATATATATATATATTATATATATATATATATATATATATATATTATATATATATATATATATATATATATATATATATATATATATATATATAAAAAATAAAAAAATCTGCTTACTTTTTTTTTTTTTTTTTTTTTTTTTTTTTTTTCCAGTATCTGGTTATCCAGCTGAATATTAGTACAACTTGCTGGATCCCCTGTAAAAATAAAATTTTGCAAGATAAACATGATCTTTCCAAGAAATATTATAGTACTAATGCCAGAGGAAGGTTCGAGTTTATCACTTAGAAGACCATATTGTAGTTGTGTGAAAGATTATCTTACGGATAGATAAAGGATCAAGTTTTTGAGGCATATAACTGATTGCAATTTTATAGAATATTTTTTTGAATTAAGAGTAATGAAGTTATTAGCATAAGAGTGGATAGGTGATGGAGTAACAGATAGGTCATTAACATTGGGTATAGAATCTTGCACAACTATTATTAATAAGTTAAAAAAAAATAAATGGTGACCGACTACAAATAACTACTGTAGAACAGCAGAATTTCTAGGGATGGACTGGGTGGATATCCAGTAAAAATAAAAATTAAAAGAAAAATTTCAAATTATTAAAGTGTCCAGTATCTTTGCATTCTGTATTCCTTTTACTCTGTTTTTTGAACTCTGTGTAACAACACTGAAATATCTTCAGCTATTCATGCTTAATAAATAAAGGTATGAATTCAAAAATTTATTAATTTATTTAAATTACAAACATGGAAGTAAGTTCTTTTCACTAAAAAACAAAATATATATTAATGAATTGGATGTAGGGAATGTGTAGAAAGAGCTCTAAAATCATCTATTGTGATGTTAGGGGTAGAATTATTGTGAGTGTAAAGAGTTCACCTTTAGAAGATAAGTCATTGGAATAAACAAGAAGAGGAGTTATTGGCTTTTTTTGCAAAATGACAAAATGAATATTGCCTTTTCTATAGAGAAAGTTATTTTGGCAGAGAATCAGGGTTGGCTAAAAGCTGACTTTTTTAGCAAAAAAAATAAAAAAAAACATAGTTTTTTTGGCTTTTAGGAAAAAAAATTTTTTTTTTTATCCTTAAATAAGAAATTTCAGTATTGTAAAAGATATCAGTGGCCATCTACAAATTGTGTATATATATATATATATATATTATATATATATATATATATATATAATATATATATATATATATATATATATATATATATATATATATATATATATATATATATATATATATATATTAGATTAGATAATTTTATAATTTTATATACAGGAAATAAATATGCCCAAAATTCATATAAATAAAGTTAATGAAGTTTATTTATATGAAAGATTTAAAGGTTTTCTTTTTTTTTTTTGTACAGGAAAAAATTACTTTCATTCTTATTAATATTTAGGAATTTTTAGTAAATCATTAAGAACTTTCCTTTCTCATTTCTTTATTTCTTTAATTTAACTAAGCTTATCTAATTTAAATTTAAAGAACAGTATTTATCTTTTTCATATTTTTATTATTGCATTATCAAAAACTGGTGCTAGTTTTATGGTCCAAAGCCAGTAGCCAAAAAGTCACTGTTTTTTTGTGCCAACCCTGCAGAGAATATATATTTTGCATGGTTCTATGGTAAAATATAAGTTCCATGAGTTTCTACAATTTTGGATAACAGTACTGCAATTCTTGAAGGTAAATGAATAGCTTGAGAACAAGCAGAGTTAAGCCAAGGGTAAAGGTTTTAGTTCATGAGAAATAGAATGGAAAGTACACCTTCAAACTAGAATCACCTCTTTTATACATTTTGCTAACTCCAAAGGACCTCTCCAACTGAAGCATTAATCATTCCAAGGAAAAATGAAAAAAAAAAGTATAAAATTTCTACCATTTTTAACACCAAAATACAAAAAAAAAATTATCAAAGGTGGGAGGAATTCAATCCTGTGGAAGACTTGGAGATTAAGCAAGGTACAGAAATTGGAAGGTAATTGAAGGAATCTAGTATTTTAGAATTTATAGTATAAGGGGAAGGATTTAAAATTAAGAAAAGGACTGTGTTGAATTCATCTCCAAGACGGTTTGCTGTATGTGCAATACTAATGAATTGTTCAAGATTCTGGATAGTTATATAAGGAAAGGTTGCCAACTGTATCATTAGAAGAGGAGGAAAATCATAGGTAGTGAAGAAAGTTGAAATCCCAAGAATTCAGAGAAGAAGAAGAAAAGAATGGCTTTCTCTATTTTGTAGTTTAATCATTAGACAGTTTAGGAGTTTGGTGGAAATGGGGATAAATACACTGTGCAGACAATTTAGTAATAAATTGTCGAGAGAACCTAACCCCTTATTCAGAAATTCTATACTAAGATAGCAGAAGAGCAAACATCATCATTGTGTAACATGATTGAACCTACCTTTGATTGAAATTTGAGAATAGAGACAGAAGGAAGTAACAGAGCAAAGCATTTGTTGCTGTTGGAATACACTTATACCCGAGTTTTGGTTTAAAATAGAATGTGAGATTTAGAGAAGAAGAAATTGTTCAACTAAGGTCAAATTATACTAAATTTTAAATGTTGCTGAAATTATTGAAGAAAAAGGCTGTGCACTAGAAACAAGCCAGCAATTGTTTTTTTTAAAAAAAAAATATTTTTACCATTGGTGTGTTTTTTTGTAATCCTTTCCTTATCCTCTAGTTTATATATATATATTATATATATATATATATATATATATATATATATATATATATATATATATATATATATATATATATATATATATATATATATATATATATATATATATATATATTTTATTTTATTTTTTTTTTTTTTTTTTTATACTCGGCACCATATTCCGCATGAAGCAGGGTGGTGTGGCTGCAGAAAGTATTCATATTCCTGCAACCGTACGTGGGAAGGGAGAAAATACTGGTTAAGAGGTTTCCCAGCCTCTTGAACCATAATTATGATTGCGCCAATATGTCCAACACTTAACCACTATATATATATATATATATATATATATATATATTATATATATATATATATATATATATATATATAATATATATATATTATATATATATATATATATAATAATCTTTTTTAGGTGCTCTTGGCAGCTGCAGTATGCACAAAAGGTGGAAAAGCCTTGGTTTCAAGGCAGTTTGTGGAAATGACTAAAGCAAGGATTGAAGGGCTATTAGCAGCTTTCCCCAAACTAATGACAGGAGGTAAACAACACACTTTTGTTGAGACGGAATCTGTTCGGTATGTGTATCAACCCCTGGATCGGCTGTATATGGTGTTAATTACTACCAGAGCTTCTAATATACTAGAAGATTTGGAAACTTTACGTCTATTTTCTAGAGTTGTACGTTAATTCTCAGATTTTTTCTTTTAAATATTTTCTTGTACAATGTAGTTATTAAACATATGTGCAAGGTAATTTTCTTTTTAGAAGTTGTTTGAGCTTTTTTGCTTGTTTTATTACTTACAGCATTGATAATGGTCATTATTGATATATATTATTTCTATTTCTGTATTTGGTTGCAAAAATTAATTCTTTACGAAAATATAATCCTTCATAGCTACAAAAATTTCATCAATATTTTTATTATTATAATTAGTGATGTTTATTATTGTGCCATCCTTAGATCCCAGAATACTGCAGAAATCTTGATGAAGCTGAAATTCAAGAGAATGCTTTCCACCTCATTTTTGCCTTTGACGAAATTGTTGCCTTAGGGTATCGCGAGTCTGTGAATTTGGCTCAGATTAGGACCTTTGTAGAGATGGATTCGCATGAAGAGAAAGTTTATAAAGCTGTTAGAGAAACTCAAGAGAGAGAAGCTAGAACCAAAATGAAAGTAAGCCTTGTCATTTATAAGTTGCACTTATCACTGGCAGTAATATAATTATATATATATATGGCAGGTATATATATATATAATATGTGCATATATATATCCCCACCTTATATATATATATAATATAAATGGATATAATGCATATATATATTGCATATATAGGTATATATATATATATACTATTCAATTTACCGTGGCTCAAACGGTAAAAGTGATTGACTCACGTGCTTGAAGGGCGCCGGTTCGATCCCACTTGGGGATCCTAGGTATATACTACCTAGAAAAGTTCCTCTCCTCGAATAGGGCAATGCCCGTGAGATGTGAACTTTTCAATAAAAAAAAAAAAATATATATATATATATATATATAATATATATATATATATATATATATATATATATATATATATATATATATATATATATATATATATATATATATATATATATATATATATATATATATATATATATACTCGTGATGTACCGATTTGTAAATTTTAGGACAATGTTCAAGTTCTTGCAGATCATATTGTAATAAAAATATTTAAATTAATTATTGTACAAAGGTTTTTACATATAGGTAAATATGAAATACCAATAAAAACAGGATTATAAAACTTTTATTCAGCTTTGAAAACATTTCACAATGTAGAAAACAAAAAATTACAAATATATTATTAATAAATTTAACTGAAAATGACTTCTGAGAGTTTATGAAAATATTATTATTAATTATATATGGTGAGCTCAAAAGATGAACACATCCTATCAGCTCACCATTTGTAATTAATAATAATAATAATTTTGTAAACTTTCAGTGGAAATGGGAATTTAGTTAGTGTATATAGATAGTATTGTTTAACAAAATAAATTAATGGAAAAATTTTTCTAATGTGATCTATAAATTAATTAAAATACGCTTTTCCTATTAGTCCTTTCAATTAGAAAAATATAAAAATTCAGATAAAACTAGATCAAACTACATCAAGGATAGTTGAAATTTAATGTGGACTGTCTCAATCAGCTAATTCACAGTGGCAGACTACCAGTAAACTAAATAACCCCCAGTATAATAATAGTATCCAAATTTCATGAGTAAAAGTTTGCTCTAATTTTATATCATTGAGTTTTTTTTTTTTCAGGAAAAACCACATTGCTAACCCTGAACAAGACTTGTTGTTTTGTCTTTACAAGATGTTGTCTAAATGAATATCCCTTTCAAATAACTATGTACAGTATATAGGTAGAAGAAATTAAATGCCTAGCTTTCACAAAAAAATTATATACTATGTTTTGGCCAAAGGTTTACTTAGAATGTAAAATAGATTATATTAAATGTAAAGCAAAGAAAGTCGTGGTACTCTTAAAATATTGGACAATTGTGAATTGAGAAGCAGATGGAAGAATTCTTTTGTAACTTTCTAAAACTTATTGCATGTTCAAGAATATATTTATTTTTTTTACTTTCTCAATGGTTAATCATTAGCATTACTAGAGTTAGACTTACTGTTGGATTTATACATTCTGGAATTTAAATTATAGTACTTATAAAGTATTATAAAAATACTGAGGGTTCCGGAAGAAAATTAGGGAATGAAGGCACCAGAAAAGTAAAGTGCAAGTTTTGAGACAATGAAATCTGGAAGAAGATTGATACATGCACATGAAGAATTCGCAGAAAAGTGGAATTCTATTTTTATCCTGATAATTTAACAGGTTTTACTGCATTCCGGATAAAAGATCCAGATGTTTATAAAACTCATGTTTAACGATCAAATCAAAGAAACCAGCAAAATTGTGGTTTGTCATGGAGAATAAGATATTGAAAGATAGCAAGTCGCCCCAACGTTTTTTTTTTTTTTTTTTTTTTTGTGTGTGTGTGTGTAATTTATCGAGCTTTCTACACAGTTTTGTCTCAGTCAATTGAAAGGGGTGTCTTATACATTTGGTCTTGTTTGGACTAAGTTAAAGAATTGACTAAGAATTAAAAAAACTACAAAATATGTGAAAATTAATCAACATTTCAACTTAAAACCTTGCACCTTCCATCATAAGTGATGAAGATTAACTACTGTTATTAATTTATTGTATATATATATATATATATATATATATATATATATATATATATATATATATATATATATATATATATATATATATATATATATATATATATATATATATATATATATATATATATATATATATATAATATCTTAGAAAATATTCACATAGAGAGAAAAAGTCCTATCATCATTTTATTTAAAAATATAATAAATTTAAATATTTTATTTTTTAATTATTCAGAAAAAGCCCAAAGGGGAAAAATAGCAGGGTTTTTCAAGTTGACTCTTTGAAAAAAAACGAGAGTTTTTTCAAGTTGGGCCCATAGTTGCTAACACTGGTTTATTTGGATTTTCATAGAAAAGTTAATTTATATGGCTTTATTTTATGTCTTTTTTTTTATAATAAGAACATGTACAATGCGCATAAAATTTGTTCAAGTATGCAAGGAAATAATTACTAAATCCAATTTATTAAGACAAAAAGTAAAAAAAATGCTATGCACGTTTTTTTTTATTGCTGGACTTGGATATATATATATATATATATATATATATATATATATATATATATATATATATATATATATATATATATATATATATATATATATATATATATATATATATATATATATATATATATATATAGTGGCTTTTTTTTTTTTTTTTTTTTTTTTTTTATGGTTATATATATTGCAGAATAATAATTTTATTTATTGTAAAGCAGATTTTTATTTTAAATAGGAAAAAGCTAAAGAACTGCAACGTAAGCGTTATGAAGAAACAAAAAGAGGAGGAAAATCATCCGGATATTCTGGAAGTGGTGGATTTGGAAGCTCTGGGGGAGGCTATGGTAGTAGTTCAACTGGTATGTCCACCCCTACCACAATCAACGAAATTATTATTCCTGTTATTCAAGTATGTTTTGTGTATTAGTTTCTTTGCATTAATATATTTTTTGTTTTTATGCAGAAAAGATTTTTGAATTTCTTGCAGTAGTTTGTAAGTTTTATTTCTTTTGACAGGAGTCCCGATCCACCATAAAGACTACTGCGGGAAGCCGGGCAATGAAGCTTGGTAGCCGTTCCAAGGATGTAGATTCTTTTGTTGACCAATTAAAATCAGAAGGAGAGAAAATTATTTCTTCGAATGATGTGTCAAACAAAGCTCCAACAATTACTTCCTCTGTCCCACAAATTGACATGGAGCCGTAAGTTATAAATGTTTTATCAATTTCAATAGCAGTACTTCGAAAATTAGGGAAGCACGTTGTAACAAAAAATAAAATGATTATTATTATTTTCAGAATTCATATAACTTTAGCTGAGGATATTAATGTCAGATGTGGACGAGATGGTGGCCTTCAAAACATGGAAATTCAGGGTATTTTGAAGCTTCGCATATCGGATCCGGAGTTTGGATTTATTAAAGTTCAGGTTAAATTTATGTTTTATGTAATCAAATGTTCCTGATCGATATATTCATGCCCTTGCAAAGCATAGCTTGAAGCTTTTACCAGGGCTGCTTATAGGTTTTCAGATCTAATTTGAAGGTTAAACTGAAATTAAAACATAAATTTATTTTCTGTAACATTAGAGGAAGTTATTGGAATTATTTGTGGGGGAGAAAATGCTTGATTTAAAAGAAAAAAAAAGCACAAATTAAAAATGAAAATTGGGTTCTGACGTGGTACAATTGGTTGGAAGTGCTGTAAAATAGAGTTAAAGAATGAATCGTAAATAATATTTATACAGATTAAAATTAAATTAAATGAAGTATCTTTTTTGTTTAATTTTATAAAAGATTGTAGTTTGTCAAGAAATAAAGATGTATTTAGAAATGTCATGATAATAAAGTCAAAAGACATGTAATATGTGAAGAATACCTTGATTGGTTCTTATAAGAAGGAAACATGTATCTATTTTTTAAACATAAATCTAAAAGAAAAGGTACCAAACTTTAAAATTATACATGTGAAAAGACCCTTCAGAATACTTTAATGAATAAAATTTTTTTTTTCCTCCTCCTTTCCTAAAAGGGAAGGATTAATGCTTACAGATAAATTTGACTTGAAATTGATAGATTTTTGGGATTTGAACACTCACATTATCACCCAAATAGAATAGAAACCTATATATTTCTGTAGAGGAATGAATTGGTTTTTCCTTTACAACTGAAAACCTAATTATAAAGTGATGTTTGTTGTGTCTAAGAGTAAACCCTCACTGGATTGCAAATCTATTATTATAACGATATTGAATGGGTACTTTTAATTTTTTTTTATCAATTGGTGCAATGAATGAAAATTTTATTTCATTTTCGCCTCTACAACTAGATTAGCTCTATCACCTACTATTTTCAAGCTTTAAAAAAAAATCTAATTTATTATTTTATTTGATGTAGTGCAAGTTTTTAAGTATTTTTAATCAGTACCTATATTCTAGGTTGACAACCAAGAAACGAAGCCTATACAACTTCAAACCCATCCAAATGTAGACCGCGACCTATGGAGATCCTGTGCCCAGATCGGTATGAAATTTGCAAATAAACCTTTCCCGCCAAATACAGATGTGGGAGTACTGAAATGGAGATTCCAGACCACTGATGAGTCACAAATACCTCTCTCAAGTAGGCAATATATATTTATATATATATATATATATATATATATATATATATATATATATATATATATATATATATATATATATATATATATATATATATATATATATATATATATATATATATATATATATATTTAGGGATGGAGTAAAGTATCGGTATCGGCAAAATATTTGGATAAGAATAAAGTATCGGTATCGGTAGTAGTATCGGCCTATTTTTAGGTATCGGTATCGGTATCGGGTATCGGTAAAAATTTTATATCGCTCCATCCCTAATATATATATATATATATATATATATATATATATATATATATATATATATATATATATATATATATATATATTATATAGGGAGATATGAAGTATCGGTATCGGCAAGTATCGGCATATTTTCCGATACCGGTATCGACCTTTTCAGTATCGGTATCGGCAAAAATTTTTTAAGTAAAGTATATATCGGTATCCGATATCGGTAAGTATCGGCATATTTCCGATACCGATACCGTATCGGTATCGGTATCTGGTAATTTTTAGGTATCGGTATCGGTATCGGTAAAAATTTTGGTATCGCTCCATCCCTAATATATATATATATATATATATATATATATATATATATATATATATATATATATATATATATATATATATATATATATATATATATATATATATATATATATATATATATATATATATATATATATATATATATATATATATATAAACTCCATGTTATAATGCAGCTGATGTAGTGTTGGTAACATATTAAATGCTATTTTAAAAATCATCTTAAATTGAAAGAAATTTCATTTCATATAAAGCTTTTAACATTATAACAGAAATTTTGACTAATTTTTTACAATTCTCGAC
>SEYY01021081.1:230000-242500 GCA_009176605.1 Armadillidium nasatum
AAAGCTTTCGATTCTATTCCAAAACACATTCTTATAAACAAAATCACTCAGTCAAACCTTCCCCCCCCCCCCCCGCCCCCATAAAAATAATGGACATCAAATTTCCAATCCGGCAGAACAGCCCAAGTCCAACAAAACATATTCCAGCACAATCAATTTAAAAAAAGGAGTACCTCAAGGAGCCATACTCTCCCCTCATAATTCAATTTCTTTACTCCAGACCTCCTACCTCCCCAGTCCCCACATACTCTCATCACATCATATGCCGATGACAACACAATTACAACTACTCACCATAACTTAACACCAGCCACCAACATCAATCAAGAATGAATTAACCAAATACAACTATGGCTAACCACAAATAGAATGACAGCTTCCCCAACCAAATTCATTCATCACTACCGACCGACAACTACCATCCTCACATCAACAAATCATGCTGGACAACACACTAATCCCATTAAACAAACACCCAAAAATACTAGGCATAACTCTTGACCCACACATTACCTTCACCATACATACAAAACATCTGAATATCTGCAACCAGGAAATAAAATGCACTAAAAATCATAACATACACAAAACATACACAATTGCCAACAATTACTACTACAACATACAAACAATTCATTCACCCAGTCCTTGACTACTCCTCCCCTACTAGGCATCCACTACTCTCAGAACTAAATATTAACAAATTACAAATGACAAAAAACAAAACCCTTAGAATAATAACTGAATGTACAGTCGTGAACAGAAGTTCATTCCTATTAAGCTGGAAATAATATTTATTTAAAATAGGGATCATTTCAGATCAGCATCACAGTTCAATTAAACCCCTCTCAATGTTTATTTTTTTTTATTCAAAATAGATTTTAGAAATGATCTCCATTTATATAAATATTTTTTTCAGAAAAAGAACTTCTGTCACGACTTCCAACAACAACACATCATCATCTACACGAAGAAACGAAAATCCTTCCCATAGATACACATTTAGAAATGATAGGAACCCAGTTCTACTCCAAAACTTTACAGCCCGAACACCCCTGCCATACTACTCTCACAAATCCTACAGGCCATAGACTAAAGCAACCACCATCCTCTCACGCACACTTTTACAAATTCATATTACATAACATTCAACAAAGAATTTCATCGGCATTAAACAACAAACATATCCACATCATTCTCACAGAGTCCTATCTCAGACATCGTAAATACAATAGCATTTTCAACGCACTTCCTCCGGACATATCAAAAGAAGCCGACACTCTTCCCTTTCCTGTTCAAGCCACCCTGGCGAAACTCAGATGTGGACATCATTCGCACCTTTAACAATACAAACATAGATTCCATATAAACCAGACTGCCTCACCAACTTGCACCAAATGTCTCATATGATGCTGATCTGTCCATTCAGCCAACAAGCCAAAACAGACTGGGTTATCGCGGCCCTGAAGGTCCTGTGAAGGAGGTCGGTTACGGTGGCGCGCTTTCTGAACGCGGTGTGGCCCCAGCTCTAGGATGACCAGGTGGTGAGAAAAGTAATGTAATGTAAAGTGCTAATATATATATATATATATATATATATATATATATATATATATATATATATATATATATATATATATATATATATATATATATATATATATATATATATATATATATATATATATATATATATATATATATATAGGGGAGGACGTAGCGCCGTCCGAAGTGATAAAAGTACTCCCCATCGGGCTTAAAACGCGGGGTGATAGGGTGGGCTAGACCATTCCGTTTCACTCCATTGCCCTTTGGCTCGTTCCTTTTCGGATTTAATCATCTCAGAGGGTCTCTAATGTACCCTCGTCTCACATTAGAGTGTCTATGCTCTCACTTCTCTTTCCCCCGACTCCCTTCTCACATTCCCACAAATTTACAAGCACTTACTCGTACATTACTTTTAAAATAACAACAAAATGGCGAAACATAAAACTGCCTCGGAGATGTTTCGAGTGGCGGCATCCAAAGAATGCCCCTTTGAGGCGTTTTCAGTTTTTCTTCACTCTACTCCAGTTGCTTGCTCTGTATATGGATGTTGTTCACCCCTGCATGGAGTATGCATCATACATGTGGGGTGGCTCCACATATACAGCTCTCCTTGAGAAGGTGGAGTCTAGGGCTTTTCGTTTTATCAACTCTCCTGCTCTCACTAATTCTCTCCAGTCTCACTCTCTCTCTGCCAGTCGAATTGTTGCGTCACTCTCTCTATACTACCGATATTCCAATGGACACTGCCCTTCTGAACTCTCTAATCGCTTACCTGCTCCATTGAGAAGGGCTCGTGCAACTCTTTCTTTCTACACAGTTTAATCTTTTCTCTGTCCAACTCTCTGATCCCAGACTTAACCACTATGCTCAGTCTTACATGTACTCTACTGGAAAAGTCTGGAACACACTCCCTTCATCTATTTTCGAACTTCCTATTACTTACACACCTTCAAACATCGTGTATCAAGTCACGTCGACCTTTAATTTGACCAGCTGTCCGACTTTCCCCCTAACTCTGGTGGAAATTTTAGTAGGACACTGGCCTTTGTCCACCAGAGGTAATATATATATATATATATATATATATATATATATATATATATATATATATATATATATATATATATATATATATATATATATATATATATATATATATAGTATTTAATAGTAATAAATTTTTCTTTCCGACGTATTTAGTACTTAATGTTCAATTTTTATTTTTTTATTAAAACCTTATTTCTCGGTTCTAAGAATAAATAATTATTACATAAAGAAGCAAAAGCAATGGTATCACATTTTAGCTTTTAAGTAGTTACAAACCGACATTTTTAAGCTAATGAAAAAAAAAATCGTTATAGAATCAATTAAGTGTTGGGCATTTTTAATAGATTTAATATATATATATATATATATATATATATATATATATATATATATATATATATATATATATATATATATATATATATATATAATTAACGTTAACGATGGAAAAGCGTTAATTTCTTGGCGAATTAACAAATTAACGATTAACGTCGTTAATATTTTCGATAACGGATTAACGATATTAACACTGCCCAACTATATATATATATATATATATATATATATATATATATATATATATATATATATATATATATATATTATATATATATATATATATATATATATTAATCTTTCAAAAGTTTTTGTAGCTGTTGCCCATCTACTTGAAACCCAAGGAGATGAGTGTGGCATTGCCCCCTCCCCCCCCCCTCGCCTCACTCTTTCCTTCCCTTCAACCACAGTATAAAAATTTAAAAATTCAACTTAATTAATAATCAACTATTTTCGAAAGGTCTCACTATTTTCGTTCGTTTTACAGTTCCAAATGAAGAATATTTACAGAACATCTGATTAATGATAAATCTGACGTGTCTATCATTGCCTGCGCGCATATATATATATATATATATATATATATATATATATATATATATATATATAATATATATATATATATATATATATATATATATATATATATATATATATATAGTAATGGGACACATTTACATAGCAGATATATAATTATGCATTTGTTGTCATGCGAAAATTGAATCGTTTTTTTTTTTTTAAGAATACGCACCTCGGGGGCATTGCCCTATTCGACTATTCAAGGAGTGGGAACTTTTCTTTCTAGGAACCGTATGTAGGATGGAAATAGTGTCTTTAATCATGCGAAACTATCACTACCTTAATGCCACTAATTATAATATATATATATATATATATATATATATATATATATATATATATATATATATATATATATATATATATATATATATATATATATATATATATATATATATATATATATATATCGTAAAGAGCTTTTTAAGTAAAACAACAAAGCTTTTAAACGTGATGAAATAAAGGGTCAAGAGTTCTGACACCACTGCAACCGAAAGAAGAAGAAAGAAAGAAAGAAAAAAAAAGGGTTAAGATATACGAGAATGGATGGATAAGTGGCCGAAGCCTAACGGAACCTTCCTAGACAAAAGAATTTATCTTCAACCAACAACTCTTCGCTTAATTAAGAACAATTTTAAATTTATCTATTATATATTAATAATATATATATATATATATATATATATATATATATATATATTATATATATATATATATATATATATATATATTATATATATATATATATATATATATATATATATATTAACTCTAACATCCGTTTTGACCAACTCAATGATGCTGCGAAACCTTTAGAAATGAAACGGAAACGTTGGGACTAACGGAACAAATCGAGAGAAAACGCCACCATTAATACTGTAACCGAATCTATTAGAATAAAGGTTTAAAAAATTAATTTTATTTATATCCTTTGTTCAAAAATTAGAAGTATATTTCTTTTAACTTGAACGTTTTCCTTTTAAGAATTTCGCTACACAAACATCATAAAAATTGTTCATTTACAGTAGTGAAACGTTAGAATTCCCTTCATATATATATTATATATATATATATATATATATATATATATATATATATATATATATATATATATATATATATATATATATATATATATATATATATATATATATATATAGTTATATAGTGATGGCATCCGCATCCGCATCAAAAATCAACATCCGCATCCGCATCCGCATTTTTCGAAAATTCAACATCCGCATCCGCATCCGCATCCGCATTTCAAAATTCAACATCCTCATCCGCAAAAAATTCAACATCCGCATCCGCATCCGCACTTCAAAAATTCGACATCCGCATCCGCAAATTAGAAAATATGACATCCGATCCATCAATATATATATATATATATATATATATATATATATATATATATATATATATATATATATATATATATATATATATATATATATATATATATATATATGCGAATTGTAGATCAAGAGTGAGGGTGAAGAGAGAACTATCGGATTGGTTTAGCATAGGAGTGGGATTGAGACAGGGGTTTGTAATATCTCCATGTTATTTAATCTATTGATGAATGGTTTACTTAGAAAAATGGAGAGAGAAGGGAAGAGTATTACGTTGAGAAATATGGAGGGTGAAAGTGAAGTGAATGTTTTACTTTTTGCAGATGATGCGGCATGTGTTGGTGGCAGAATCTGGAGAAAAGATGAGAATACTTGTGAGAGAGTTTGAAGGAAATGTGCAAACACGAGATTGAAATTCAATCCAGCGAAGAATAAAGTTATGAGGATTGGAGGTGGGGATGAGGAAATGTGGAGGGAGGAATTGGTTTGTAGAAGTGTGAGAATGGAAACTTGAGGAGGTGAATGAATTCAAATATCTAGTAATGTTGGGTGGAAGGTAAGGGTGGGACGGAAAAAGGAATAAAGAACAGAGTGGTAGAAGGAATGAAAGTATTGGGGGGCCTAAGAAAAGTATGGAAGAAAGGAAAAATTTCGAAAGAAATAAAGATAAGAATGTTTGAATGTATGTGTTCACCTTCTGTATTGTATGTGTGTGAAACATAGACGATAAGTGCTCGGTCGAGAAAAAGTTTCAATGTCTTTGAGATGAAAGATTTGAGAGCGATATATATAATTGAGAAGGATTGATAGGATTAGAAATGAAAGAATAAGGGAGATGTGTAAATGGAAGAAGGGTGTAATTGATAGAGAGGAGGAGGATGTGCTAAAATGGTTTGGACATATGTGAAGAATGAAAGAGAACAGAATGGTTGGCAAGGTACGTAGATCCGATGTAGATAGGGGAAGGGTAGGGGAGGGGAAGGCCGAAGTGGAGATGGATGGATGGAGTGAGAGTGATTTTGATGGAAGGAATTTGAGTTTAGACGAGGGTAGAAGATTTGTGGAGACAGAGATGGAGGGAGGTGGTGAAAGCGTTGAAAGGTAAGAATAGTTATGTTTGTAAGGGAATTGTGGCGGGCACCACCTCACGAAAGTGGGAAAGGTGATAGTGAAATATATATATATATATATATATATATATATATATATATATATATATATATATATATATATATATATATATATATATATATATATATATATATATCGCATATCTTAATAATTAACATCCGCATCCGCATCCGCATCCGCATCGCATCCGAATTTTCGAAAATTCAACATCCGCATCCGCATCCGCATCCGCACTTTCGAAAATTCAACATCCGCAATCCGCATCCGCACTTGGCGAAAATTCAATATTCGCATCCGCATTCCGCATCCGCACTCTCCAAAAATTCAACATCCGCATCCGCAAATTGGCAAAATATGACATCCGATCCATCACTAATATATATATATTACAATGTATTATAAAATTATATATTTTTTAAATATAATAATAAAAATATTTTATATATATATATATAATATATATTATATATATTATATATATATATATATATATATATATATATATATAATATATATATATATATATATATATAATATATATATATATATATATATATATTATATATATATATATATATATATATATATATATATATATATATATATATATATATATATATATATATATATATAATATATATATATATTAGGGATGGAGCGATACCAAAATTTTTACCGATACCGATACTTTTACTCTTATCAAAAATTTTGCCGATACCGATACCGATACTGAAAAGGTTATACCAATACCGATACCCCGAAAAATTGCCGATACCTTGCCGATACCGATATTTACCGATACTTCACTCCATCCCTAATATATATATATATATATATATATATATATATACTATATATATATATATATATATAATATATATAATATAATATATATATATATATATATATATATATATATATATATATACAACAGTTACGTGGGCGAGTCTAAATTGGCGGGAAAATATTACCGCTGTTCCAGGAGTCATCCCTTTCTTCCCCCATTTACCATTATTCCTCCTCCTCCCCCAATTCCAATTACTCCTAGGGCTTTAAAGGTCTCCCCACCCATTCACCCTCCCAAAAAAATCACTCTCCAGGCCCTTCATTCTCCAATATTTTTTTTGAATGTTCAGAAAGTCCCTCACAGTACGCACCTCAAACTTGTAAACTTATCTTTCATCTCCGTAACCCCTCCCTCCAAACCCCCACCCACACACCCCTCAATCAAATTCTCAAGAAAAAAACTTTTCCATAATATAATCCTCCTCCTCTTTACCCTCCCCCCTCTCCGAACTCATCCCTTACTTTCTTTCGCTAATAACTCGTACATACAAATATTCAATTTGGCCTTTGTAGTTTGTAACCACAAAGAAATTATCCCAGCCCTACTCGACCTAGCCCACCTTTCAAAAATCTTCCAATATATATATATATATATATATATATATATATATATATATATATATATATATATATATATATATATATATATATATATATATATATATATATATATATATATATATATATATATATATATATATATATATATATATATATATATATATATATATATATATATATATATATATATATATATATATATATATATATATATATATATATATATATATATATATATATATATATATATATATATATATATATATATATATATATATATATATATATATCACCCTTTTATCAAATAATCCAAACTAATTGAACGACTTGGCATATTTCATTCTTACAAGTTGCCAGTTATTCATTTTTATGGGAATTATTTATGAAGTTACTAAGAAGAGAATTTCACCATTCAATATCTTTTTGGCCGTACGATAATGCCAATGTGGCGCTAACTTTTTAAATTATATATATATATATTATATATATATATATATATATATATATATATATATATATATATATATATATATATATATATATATATATATATATATATATATATATATATATATATATATATATATATATATATATATATGAGTGCAAACGTAGACCACGCATTCAATTTTATCAATTGCGAAACATCCAACGAATATTTGTAATTTTTTTTTTTAAAGTTTCTCAGAACAAATAATTAAAACAAAAAAGCAATGGAGACAAACGTGTGCGCGCACTCACACACATACACTTTTGCTACGCGACTGCACAATAAATAGGTTGGTTGGTTATGCGATAATAATAATAATAGGTTGCGTTTATGTGAGAGAGTGAGAGGTGGAGTCGGATTTTAAGAAGTAAAAATCGAGAGGGAGAGCGGGGTAATGTGAATATTAGGGGATTTGGGGGATGACAATAAGCAAGAAAAATGGGGAAATACTTAGAAGAACGGGAGGTGTGGGGAGGGGGTCTTATAAAAGCCAAGGGTCAATCTGTATGGTCACCACAATGCTCAAGTTCAACTGATGAGCCACGGCAAAATATTTTCCTTATAAAAAATGCAAGGTGGGGGAGGGAGGGAGAGTTGAAGCTCTCGTAAAAGAATCAAAGTTCTACATTAATAATAATAATAATGGGTCAAAGGTTATATATATATATATATATATATATATATATATATATATATATATATATATATATATATATATATATATATATATATATATATATATATATATATATATATATATATATATATATATATATATATATATAGTATATTTGGTTAAGATAATGGTTTCCTCTCACAGATGGTACAAAATTATATATATATATATATATATATATATATATATATATATATATATATATATATATATATATATATATATATATATATATATATATATATATATATATATATATTATAGCTTCAATCAATATTTAAAAAATAAATTTTCTCTTTTTAAAAATTCTTAATATTAATAACGAATTAATTGGTGTGAAGTGCAAGATCGATTGAAAAATGATCTTTTGGAAAATAAGAATTCATTTCAGGCTTCATTTCAAAACGTTTTCCAGTCCAAATCTTGTAACCTACATGGGCAGGGTTTGATGTTCAATCAAAATGCAGTTTTCAATGTACGTAAGTAAACGCAAATTTCTCATGCAAACGCAGATAAAGTTTTATAGTGAGGAATTTTAAATTCAATAGGAAAAATAAATAGCAAAGAAATTCATTAAGCAGTGGCGGCTAGAAATAGAATATGGAACCCTGGAATTTACGATTCCCAAACAAAATTCGTTGTAAGACGAGATATTCCTCGTAAACCAAGAATACAACAGATGTGGTGGACATTTCGTTAGATACATCAGGCATCTAGTGTTCTTGTGCCTTCCTACTGAAAAAGTTAAGAGCCTCAAGGTCAAGGGTTAGAAAGGCTAAATTCTAGAAGTTTATAAAATATTTACCTTATACTAAACTCTAAAAAAATGCAAAACTAAAGCCCCTCCATCCTTTGATAAGAGAACAGTAGGGAACGTAAGACCCCTGTACAGTTGTTGTAACAAACTTATCTATTTGAACACAACTCCAAGGTTCTTTGAAACCATCCTAGCAGAACTGTAATACACAATTCCAATACAAACTACTGTTAATGTTAAGCTAAGAATATTCATATTGTCCAAAGTAGAGAAAGTAGACTAGTAGAGTGTCGAAAAACAAATTATAGATATGTTTTTTGAAGGGTAGATACTCATATGAAGTTGTAATTTAAAAAGTTGAACTTCACAAAGTTGAGAAGACTCCATGGGGAAATCCTATCCAAATCCATGTCAACAAAAAACAATATTGGAAAGATGAAATCGAGAGAGAACCTGAATGCAAATAAGGGAACAGATTTGAAACGAGGGGAAGAAGAGGCGAGTCAGCAACATTGGAATTAAAACGTACGAATAAAGATAAAATATTTCTCTTAAGGAAACATCACTATTGACTTCGAAGTAAGATGTCTCTCTCTCTATTGACTACTACTGATATGTTAAGACAAGGGAAGATAAATAAAAGTGACCAGAAGAAGAAACCCAAAGGAAACAGTTTATAAAATAACAAAAGCGCATTGTACACCATAAATTCTTTGATATGTCGAGTGCCACAAAATACTTCTCAATAAGGCAAGATGATCATAAATCGATACATAATAAAGTATATCACTAGCTGACCTCAAATATCGAAACCTATAGTGATAATTATAATATTGGAAAGAAAGGAATGATATTCTAGAACTTTGATAATCCAGGAACAATAAGGGATTATTGCTTCAAACAAGTTATATATATATATATATATATATATATATATATATATATATATATATATATATATATATATATATATATATATATATATATATATATATATATATATATATATATATATATATATATAAAGTAACAGTGCGTCACTGCAAGCAAACCTATATCAATAAATCGTTTTGGGTTATACAATATACATCTTTGTATCACTCAAATTTTAGGTTCAGGCTACCAAATATTAATAACAAAAAATAATAATAATAATAATAATAATAATAATAATAATAATAATAATAATAATAATAATAGAGAATGGTATGAGCATGAAACCAAAAGAATTGAAGAGTTGAAGCTCTGGAGGACAGGAGCACAAACGTCGCCTATGCATGAGGAGGAGTAGGAGGAGGTTGTGGGGGAGAAGGAAGGGAAGGGAAAGAGGGGGGGGGTGATAGTTGGTTAATGATGGAAGTGAGGGAGTGAGACTCTGCAGGGGGGAATGGGGAGTACGAGAGGTTCTGACTGTCTGAACGCAAATCAAAGGAAATAAAAAGATAAAAGAAAATAATTCGTATGAACGATAATATATGGAAAAAATTTAATATATATATATATATATATATATATATATATATATATATATATATATATATATATATATATATATATATATATATATATGTTTACAACGGACGTAGTATTATTGCAACAATCGTGAACAAACAATTAGGAAATCCTATAAATTAAAAGGTGTAACTTACAAACAACAAGAATAATAATAATAATTATATTATAATAATAATAATAATAATAATAATAATAATATAATAATAAATAATAATAATAATAATAATAACAATCGGTAACATTAAATTACTTCAAGGAGGAAGATTATGTTAATATGCACTTATAATGTATTAACAAAAATAAATATTCAAAGACTATACGCCCGCTCGCCCACCAGCCTGCACGCCTATTCTCCAAAGTCTATTTTACAGCTTTTCTTTTACCCCAAAGGCCAAAAAAAAAAAAAAAAATACCACAGGAAGATCATTGTTATATACCCCCACTTGCCCATTTTTATTCCTAAATAGGGCATCTTTAACAGTTTCACCCTCCACCCCCCCCCCTTTCCCCAAATCTCTCCCCTATACATGCGTACCCACCTGCTGAACGAGACACACACACTCGAACCACAGTTGCGGAATGAATTCTTATCCACAATAAATCAACCAGCTTTTAATTTAAGCCCCCAAGGCTACTACAAACTCCATAGAAAACAAAAAAGTGGATACCTTTTACATTATATATATATATATATATATATATATATATATATATATATATATATATATATATATATATATATATATATATATATATATATATATATATATATATATATATATATATATATATATATATATATATATATATATATATATTTAAAAGAGAAAGTGTTTAATTTGCAGGAACTATCGTTAAATAACAAAAGAAAAAGACTATTGCCAAGCTGCTGTTAATAGTCAAACAAAAATCTTATCCATTTATGTGAGTGCTTGTGTACGCTTCACACACACACAAACGCACACACAAGCATTCACACATATATTAAACATTTTCTGATATGAATTGGCTTAAAACGCCTTTCGACGACTAGTTCTGTTTCCTCTATTCAAAGGTTTTGTTTTTGAAGACGCGATAAAACAAAAATAAAAATAAAATGGGGTCAGGGGTTTTTTTTTTTTTATATTTATATATGTATATTATATATATATATATATATATATATATATATATATATATATATATATATATATATATATATATATATATTATATATATATATATATATATATATATATATATGGCCAGAGTGTACATTAGCATGTATGCATATTTTAAAAACTACTAATCCTACGTTAAAAAGGATTATATTTTTGAAATCCTTGTCGAATTTTAGGTAAGAAAAACTGGGAAATAAAAAATAAATTCTTATAATAAAAAAGTTTATATAAGTAAAGTTTACTTATTTTTAAGTCTCACGAGAATCGTACCTCTGGCAAGGTCCATTTTTTTCCAATTTTGGAAAACATGGGGAAAAATGGGAAATACACCAAATCGTCGACAGGAAAAGTTGTCTACAGTATCATCATCACTCACGGGTCGGGGGGTACTGGGGGCAGAGCCCCCCGTAGACATATGTTCGGTATAACACCAAATTTAAGTTTGTTACGTCATCAGTTGTCGTACAAACCCATTTTTTCCTTTTTTTTAAATTTATTT
>SEYY01021081.1:245000-247366 GCA_009176605.1 Armadillidium nasatum
AAGGTTGAGGCAATACTTCTTTACACCACCCACAAACACTGGGGTATTTATATCGTACAAATTTAAACCAAATCACACCACCTTACGCTACTTCTAAAAAGAGGGAGTTGTCCCTTCTCTTTTCTCTCCCCGCCCCCTTTGCAAACCGAGAAGGGAGAGAACTATCACACAATTACGCTAAACACACAAACGTCATATTTATATTATTAATATATATATATATATATTAATATATATATAATATATATATATATATTATTATATATATATATTACAATCAATTGCGATATAAAGTTAATACACTAGTTTCTTCATTAATAATATATACAAGGCCTTACAAAAGAACATTAATAAAAAATTAAAAATAAAAATAATAATAATAATAATAATAATAATAATAATAATAATTGCAATTACTTACCGTTTAATTTTAAAATATTGTAGTTTAATCAAAAACACTTAATTTTTCGAGAAAGATAAATTAAATAAAGTCACTATGTTACTAAGTTAACATGCAAATGTGCTACTACAAAAAATATAGGCCTTTTGGTTCACTAACACAATTACGTTTGTTACAAATAAGCGAGTTGGCTCCTGTAAATAACAAATTAAAAATAATAAAGCTAAAACAATTAACTAATAATAATAATAGCATTTAAAGTAAAAGAAAAAAAATTTCCCGTCAAGTCAAGTGTGAAAGAATGTACGTTGTCACTCCACTCTCCACAACAGACAAACGCATTCTAGACGAACTTACGAAGACACATCGGCAAAGGATGAGAAACAAACTCTTAGATATCAACTCGTGAAATTTACTTCTGAGTATTTTTAAAACTTATGTCTAAACTTTTATAAAAAGTTTATAAACTTTACTATCATAATATAAAGTTATCATTAAAAAATTATAAAATGTAAAAACAATCTAGATATTGATATATAACTGAAATTAAAAGTAAATTTCTAGATTCGATATCTTCAGTGGGAAGTGGGCGCCGGGGTCGAAATGTTAGGGAGAGGGAGACATTTGGGGGGAAACGCCTCCGAAAGATATCAAACAGGGAAATTTACTTCTACTTAATTTTACTCCAAACAATTCCATGAGAATTAATGTTAACTAATGTATATTTATAATAAACATTCATAAGATATGAAATTATATGAATATTATTAAGGAAAAGCTACGAAAAAGTAAAAAAATATGCTGTGATATCTACCACCTGCTTTAAGCAACCGGCGTGTCCTTTTGGGGTTCTCTCTCTCTCTCTCTCTCTCTCTCTCTCTCTCTCTCTCTCTCTCTCTCTCTCTCTCTCTCTCTCTCAACACACGAGTGTTAACGTTTGTTGATGTGTCCTCCACTAGGTCTGTAGTTAGTCAAAATGATTCGTTTATCTCATTTTTTATTTTTATTTTTTTTTTACTCATTGTTCTTCATTATTCCCTTTATTTTTAATTTTTTATTTCCTTGTGTTTGTGTTAATTGCATTTTTTAAAAATTTTTGTCAGCAGTAAACTAATGATTGTTCAAAATTCATGTAATCAGCTGTTGTCTTGCATTGTAAATCAACAACTCAGTGGCGGAGTCTGTGGGAAGATTTTTCTATTCATTTAAACAAATTCTACTTCGGAAGCTTATTATTATTATTATTATTATTATTATTATTATTATTATTATTATTATTATTATTATTATTATTTTAGTATTATAGTAGTAGAAGAGGTTTTTTAATTTAGTAATATAATTCAAAAAGTTGATGCAATAATAATAATAATAATAATAATAATAATAATAATAATAATAATCATAATAATAATAATTAAGCGTCAATAAAATGAAAAAAAGATAAAAAAGACAATGAAAATCTTGTAGAGTGACTTCACTCGCAATCATCAAAGTTCAGAATTGAAGGAAAAAAATATTAGTTGCCTAGCCAAGACTTACTCATATTTATTTTATTTATTTATTCATTTATTTATTTTTTTTCTAAGCTATTTTTTGACCCTACAAACTCTTGTATGAAAATTAAAACTATCTTATGCGAATAAGTTTTATAAAAATTTTCAATTTCTGCAAACTATTTTTAATTAAACTTGAAATACGACAGAGAATGACAAAAAGAAGAAAAAAAAAACTTTTCTCCGCCAAAGATTAATTTCTTCTAAAAACTCCGACACACAGTTGAAACTGTATGCGCTCAAATTTTAGTGAGTTCTATATCGCTAAAACTTTAATAAATCTTAGCTATGGATATTGAAGTCCTTTAATTTAATAATGTAATGTAATAAATGAATGTTAGGTGATATATTAAACCTATAAAGTGCAAAAAAAAATTTCTAAACGCTCATAAATAGCCAAAAATTTATAAAAT
>SEYY01021082.1:0-7500 GCA_009176605.1 Armadillidium nasatum
TATATATATATATATATATATATATATATATATATATATATATATATATATATATATATATATATATATATATATATATATATATATATATATATATATTACTCACGGGCAGAGCCCTTTTCAAGGAGGGGGCATAATTAGAAGATAAAAAAAGCACCCAATTATGAACCTAACCTAGATCCTTCAGGTGGGGGCAGACAAAGGATTTAAAAAGTTTTTTTTTTTAAATACAGCAGGAAAAACAGAAGAATGAGAATTGCACAGATCAGAGGTGGGTGAAAAGGAGGAGGTACCACAACAAGCAAACCTTGAGTTTGCAATGCTCACACAAAGTTCATGTGCAAGCAAGGCACCGTTTGTACTGTCTGGGAGAAGCAACGTTTGTTGTAACGAGAGAGTGCTCCAACGTTACCTCGCAGAGAAAGAGGGTCAAGGGAGTTTGAAAGTAGGGGGCAGTTTATTAGTCTTTTAACCTTGACTCAACCTTATCCAAAAGAACGGTGGAACCGAAACCACCCTAAATGTGAGAACAGTACTCCATGCAAGGACGTATAAGACCCTTATATAATTGGAGTAACTGTTTAGACGGAAAAATAAATTCCCGCAATCTGAACAGAACTCCCAGGTTTTTAGAGGTCATCATAGCAACCTTTGTGATATGATGTTTCCAAGGTAATTTATTGTTTTTGTTCAGACCAAGAATTTTTATGTTGTTCACAGGTGAGACGGGAAAGCCGTCGAAGGAGGCGTGTTTTGAGAGAGAGATGTGAAGTTGAGTTTTCAAAGAGTTGAATTTCAGAAGGTTGCGATGACCCCACAGGGAAATCTCATCAAATCGCCAAGAATGGAATCGGAAAGTTGAAAACGAGAAGCAATTCTAGAAGCAAAAGAGTTTGCAGATTTGAAATGCATAGAAGAATGGAGATTTGAGTCGTCGGCATAAGAATGAACAGTGTTAGACTTACAGCTGAGGAGGTCTTTGATGAAAAGTAAGAATAAAGTAGGAGATAGAACAGAACTCTAAAAACACCACAATTATTTTTTTATATATATATTGCACCATATCCCATATGATGCATGATGGTGTCGGCTTCATGAAGTTTTCACATTCCTGCAATCGTAAGTAGGAAGAAAGAAAAACTGGCTAAAAGGGTTCCCAGCCTCTAGAACCATTAATATATATATATATATATATATATATATATATATATATATATATATATATATATATTATATATATATATATATATATATATATATATATATATATATATATATATATATATATATATATATATATATATATATATATATATATAATTCGTGATTTGTACACATTCGCAAACTTAAAATTTAGGAGTCATGTAAATAAATTGTTAATATTTAAGAAGTCTAATTACATTTGTATATATATTTACACATATATTTTAGTTTTTAAGCTTCACCTTTATATTTTATTTATTTATTATTATTATTTTGTTAAAAATAGACGTAATATTTCATTATTCCTTTTATTATTTTTGTTTTAAAATAAGTATTTACTCTTTATTTTATTATAATAAAATTTAATTTATTATTATTATTTTAGAAATTTTAAAATAATTTATTAAAAAATTTATTTGTTTTATTTATTAAAATTAAGGTTGTAAATTATTTAAATTATGATTTGTTTATAAAATTTGATTACATAAAAAGTAGTGATATATGAACCCAAGATTTGTCAGAATTTAGGCTACTTTAGAAGGTAACTTTGCCTCCTAATAGAAAGAAGAGATGCTCTCTAAAGAGAGAATAGATTGATTCTCTAAACTCTTTAGATTGACTATTGAGTAGATTATAAGATGATTAGATCAAATCGTCTGCCAGTAGATAAACTGACTATATAGTTCTAAATAGCAGATGAGCTATTAAGGAGAAGATATAAGGAGAGTTTTGACACTCCGTCGAAAACCTTGTTTCGACTATATCTTTAAGGAGATATTAGAGAAAATATCTCAGCCTTACTGAAAGAGGCAGATTTACCTCTTCAGATGCTATAACATTGTATTAGTCAATAAAATCTAATAGTTTATTTTCCCTTATCTTAAATATATCCCATTGCATTTTCTTAATAACTAGTATTGTAAATTTAATCAATGCCTTAAAGATTGCTCTTGTCACGCTTACCATTATTGAATAATTCTTTGTAAATAACTTTTCTTTATTTAATAAATATGTTAAAATACAAGTCTCTTTTATTGAACTCACAAGATATGGAATTTGTTTGAAATCACTTATTTTTATTCTGTAATTGGCAACTAAACTCTTAACAAGAAACACTAATTAACAATAGGGTTTAGAGGTCAACTTTACATTGAGTGGCAGCGGTGAAGACTTTAATTACACACGCCACAACTTTACATTGAGTAGCAGAGGTGAAGATTTTAATTATACACGTCCTAACTTTACACTACATTAAAAATTAGTAGAAGATCTCATTTGTTTAAACTGAGTAATCTGACATTTAAAAGGTTTTTAAGATATTGAGACACATAAAAATAAATTACACTCTTTATATTATTTATCAAAACAAATTCCTGAAGTCTAAGTGATTTCAATAAAAGAGTACTGTCGCTTGTTAAATAAGTTCTTATTATATATTATAATTGTATTTTTGTTATATTTAAAGATCAAAATGGCTGAATCAAACGTAGAAAATAATGTCCAAAATGAAAATATTAATATATTGCAGTTTTCGAACATTGTAGGAAAGTTACGATCATTTAACGGTAAAAATAACTTTAAAAACTTTATAAATCAAATTTAAATTGAGGTCAAATTTAGAGAATTGGGGAGAAGACATAAAAGTTAATATTTTAAGATGCTTTATGTATTGACTCAGCACCAAACTTATTTAAATGCTCATCCGGAAACAGAAGAATTCAATTTTGATGAACTAGTTGCGTTTTTATCAAAAAGATTTGACATAAAAATTAGCAAGCAAGAAGCTTATTCTAGATTTACTTGTTTAAAACAAGGACATTTAAATATTAGAGATTATGCTAGTAAGATTGACGAGATTAGCGAATCCGTGATGCAAGTTTTAACAGAATTCGAAGATGCAGAAAATAGAGATCAGTTTCTCATCTCTGTATTTAAAAACGGATTAAATTTAGAAGTAAAAAAATTAATAGGAATACAAGAGTTCGATAATTTTAATCTTTGTCTGCAAACCGCGATAAAAGCAGAGAAGTTATTACCAAGTAGAAGTTCTATCCTTAATGTTAATAATAGAGAAGAAATTAATTTTCAAAACCATTATAATAACTATGATAGAAATTTTAATAATCCCATATGTTTTCATTGTGAACAAAGAGGACATATTAAGAAGAAATTGTCCCTGGTTAACTAAAAGACGAACTTTGCTTCCTAATCCCCCGAAAAATTTTTTAAATAGGTCTATCACAGATAACTTGGAGAATCCTGTGACGTATATAAAAATAAACAATATAAAATCCTTAGGATATTGGGATTCAGGATCTAACATCTCACTGATTTCTTATAGTCATTTCTCCAAAGTATTTGAGATAGATCGCTTTAAAAAGATTGTAAAGACTCCTAATATTGTTGCTACTAGTGTCACAGGAGAGACTTTGAAAATTTTAGGTAAAACCCCCTTACATTTAAATATAGGAAAAGTAAGAATTGTACATGAAGTGTATATCTTAGATAATACTAAATTTGTAGGAGATTTGCTTATTGGGAGAGACATAATAAAGAGGATTGAAAAAGTTATGTTTAATTTTGATTAAAAATATATTCAAATTAACAAATTAAGAATGCCCATAGTTTGTCATGACAATTACAAAATGCAGTGTCATAACATAAATAAAAAAGTCTTAATGAGGATAAGTTAAAATTAAATAAAAAAATAATCTTACCGCCACGTTCATTTGTTAAAGCACATGGTGTAGTCGGAGACAAAGTGGAAAAATAAAAATGTAGTAATAGAATCTTCTTGTAATGATGGCCTAAAGGTAGGGAACACGTTAGCTTTGTTAACGATAAATTAGAAGTGCCCTTTACAATGGCAAATTATTTCGATAGAGATCGTTTTAAACAAAAACGTACTGATAGGAAATATATTTTTGGCTGATGATGAAGAGATAGAGATAGAAAACATAGCCAAATCAGATTGCACTTTTAATTTAGATGAAGTAAATTTAGAAAATCTAGAAACTTACCAACAAACAAAAATTTTAGATTTATTAAAGAAATATAAAGATGCCTTTTCGCAAACATCTGACGACATAGGGCTTTGTACATTAAATAAACATAGTATAAAGACAGGAGATAGCAAACCCGTTTTTGTTCCCTCAATATAGATTGCCCCAATCAACTAAAAAGGTAATGCAAGAACATATAGACAAAATGTTAAAATTAGGATTAATTGAAAGATCTTCCAGTAGTTGGAATTGCCCATAATATTAATAAAAAAGTCAGATAACACGCTACGCTTTGTATACGATGCTAGAGGTTTGAATAAGGTAACTGAGGTAGAAGTGATGTCTATGCCAAAGATAGATGAAATATTGTCATCACTAAACGGCTCTAGATACTTTTCAGTATTAGATAATTTAAAAGGGTTCAATCAAATCTTAATAGCAGAAGAGGATAGACACAAAACAAGTTTTATCGGACCAGACAACCTTAAATACCAACATGTAAGAATGCCTTATGGTCTATTAGGAGCCCCTACTACATTTACCAAAACATTGTCTCTCTTATTTTCTGAAGTATTAGGCAAGTTCTGTCATATTTACATGGACGACTTGATTCTTTATTCAACAAATTTTGAAGACCACCTTAAAAATCTAGAACAAATTTTAAAAATATACAAAGATTCTGGCCTTAAATTATCTTTGAAGAAATGTAAATTCGCTCAAGAATCCGTAAAGTATTTAGGCCATATAGTTTCTAAAAAAGGAATTCAGATAGACCCGGTTAAACTACAAGGCATAAGAGACTATCAAACACCAAGAAACGTAAAAGATGTTAGAAGGTTTGTAGGAATGGCAAGTTATTACAGGAAATTTATTGATGGCTTCTCTAGTATATGTGCTCCCTTAACTAACCTCACCAAAAAGTATTCTAAATTTATTTGGACTGAATTAGAAGAACAAGCTTTTAATAAATTAAAGGAATTATTGGCTAGCTCCCCTATCCTTATACATCCAAATTTTGATCATCCTTTCAAACTTCATACCGATGTATCTGATATTGCTATAGGAGCTGTATTAACTCAAGAAATTGATGGCATGGAAAGACCAGTAGCGTACTTTTCTCGGAAACTAACACCACAGGAAAGCAGATATAGTGTAACAGAAAGAGAGGCTTTGGCAATTGTTAAATCAGTAAAACATTTTGATTATTATTTGTACGAACATAAATTTACAATAATATCCGACCATCAACCTCTAAGATACCTTTTTAAATTCAAACCCAGCACACCAAGGATCGCTAGATGGGCTCTACTTTTAACAGAATTCAACTTTGACATTCAGTTCAAAGCAGGGAAAGAAAATATAAATCCAAGATGCACTTAGTAGGAGCATTAATGCCACTTAATACTGAGGAAATCGTTGACCCATCGAAGGTTTTGAATTCTCATAATGTGCGGAAGGAAGAATTGAAGGATTTAGAATGGAGAAGGATCATTAACTATTTTGAAAAGAGGAATATAGAAGGAATTCCTAGAGACATAGACTTGTCAAGATTTATCATCAAAAATAACTGCTTACATTTTATGCAATATAATGATCGTCAAAGACCTTATAAGGAAGTCTTAGTAATTCCACAAACACTTAAAGACACAGCTTTGTATATTGTACACAATTCTAATCTAAACTTCCACGCAGGATTTGTTAAAACTCTTTACAGAGCTAAAGATTTATTTTATTGGCCGAATATGTCTCAAGATATAAAGGAATATTGCAAAAATTGTTTAACCTGCCAGAAAATTTCTCCTTATAATAGTATTAAGGCACCTCTACAATTATTCCATTCACCAATCTCCCCAGGTACTCATATAAGTATTGATATTGTTGGACCTTTCCCAGAAACACCTAATGGTAATAAATATATCTTTTCTATTATAGATAATTTTTCTAGATTTCTCCAAACTTATCCTATTTCAAATATCAAAAAGGAAACCATAGTAAATTGTTTGATTGATTATATAAATAGATTTTCTTCCCCACTTCATATCACTAGTGACAATGGTTCCCAATTTCACTCTAAACTTTTTAAAGAAGTATGTGATCTTTTTAAAAGTAAAATACATTATACGACAAGTTTTCATCCACAAGGAAATAGTTATTCAGAGAGGTCTCATAGAAATGTCAAAAATGCCTTAATCTCAGCTTTAGAAAATTCTTCAATACAACAATGGGAAGATTACCTTTCATTTGTTGCATTGGCTTTAAATACTTCATATCATTCGAGTACGAACGAAATCCCCTTCTTTCTTTTTTTTGGTAGAGACGCTCTTTTACCCTTGTCAGACATAATAAAGGCTGGAGAAAGATATGACCATGTGAATAAAAATTGTAAAGAGGATATAATAAAGAAGATGAAAAAGGCATATGAAAACGCTAAAAAATTTAATGAAAAGACTCAAGGTAAACGTAAAGAATATTTTAGAAATCGAAATTTTAAAGAATTTGAAATAGGAGACTTTGTGTGGTTGGTAGACAATTATAGGAGAGGAAAAGGTTGTAAGTTAAAAAACCTAGATATCTTGGCCCTTACAGAGTAATTGACAAATACTCAGCAGTGAACTACACAATTAAACCCCTATATGATTTACACAAAAGAGATGAGAAGGTACACATAAACCGGCTAAAGAAATGCAACTTACCTAATATTATACATGATCCCGATAGAGAAACAGAAGTAGATATAAATGAGGAAGGAGAAAGGGAAGAAGTTACTGATGAAACTTCAGATAGCGATGATGACATGTATATCCCTGTAAATATTAATAGAACCAGAAATACTAGAGCAATTGTAAATAGAAATGTAGATAATCCTAGTAATACTTATAATTTAAGGTCTAAGGGACATGTGTTAGACACAGATAGAGTTCAGGACAAACCTATAGAATATAAGGTTAGAAATAGTAGAAATTGTAATTTCATAAGCTCTATAATAGTAGTAATAGTTATTATAAAGATATTTTGTTGTTGTTAAAATAATATGAGAAATGTTATTATGGAAGATGAATATTTAAGAAAATTATTTTATTTTATTTATTTATATATGGATAATCATTGTTGATGGTTGATTATATTTGTGGAAAGGGACGGGAATTGTCTCCTTTGATGTTGAGTCTCGCAGAAGAATGTTTATACATTCTAACCTCTTAGCCGATTAAGCTTCGATTAAACTAAGTCTCTAAGGAGAAAGTTTAAGCTAAGCTGCCTCTGTGACTATTCCGTAAATTAAATATTTGTTTACGAT